>APFE031625317.1:299852-325181 GCA_000404065.3 Pinus taeda | reverse complement strand
CATATTATTTATGGCAACTGATATTTTTATTGGATCCCTCTCATTGAGAGGTGTAGGATTGATCTAAAGATCATCCGACTCCAATAAGTATTTATGAAGTTATGAATTAATTTATGTTATGGACAAATTGTTAAGTTGGCCAGCAACTTATGTAGGCTCAGAAGCCCAACAGTCATGTCTATTCAACCTCTACATTTTAGTATAAATAGAAGAGGACTTCAAGTAATTTCTATACACACTTGGATCTCTTCCTCTCTCTACTTGTCTTTAGGTTTTAGTAGGAGGAGAGATCCTAAGGAAAAGCCAGAAAAGCCAGAACTATCAGAAAAGTCGGAAAAGCCGAAACTACTAGAAAAGTCGGAACTGCCAGAAACGCCGAAACGCCGGAAAAGTCAGAAATACCAGAAAAACCAGAAAATATGAACTTCTGGAAAATCCAGAATAACTGGAAGAGTTGGAACTTCCAGAAAAGATGGAAAAGCCAGAAAAGCTGGAAAGTTGAAAAAGCCGGAACTGCCGGAAAAGCCGGAACTACCAGAAAAGCCGGAATTACTAGAAAAGTCGAAACTACTGGAAAAGCCGGAAATACCAAAAAAACCAGAAGTACAAGAAAATCCAGAAATACAGGAAAAGCCATAAAATTTGGAAATGTCGAAAAAGCCAGAAAAGCCAGAACTGACGAAACTACCGAGAACTGCCGAAACAGCCAGAGCATATGTCCTCGAAGGAAAGCAGCATGATATATGAGATCATGGGTAGCATAATAAGTATCATGATGATATGATCATGGGTGGCATAATGATGCATGAGGATATGAGCATGGGCAGCATAATGATGCATGATGATATGAGCATGGGCAGCATAATGATGAATGAAATCATGAGCATGGGAAGCTTGATGATGAATAAGACCATGGAAGATGCAGCATGATGAGAAGCATGAAGATGAGAGCAGATTAGTCATCAAGGTTCAACACATGTGACAGTACAGCAAGGTGTCAGAGGGTAATGTGCAGCAAATAGATGACGTGCAGCACTATGGTATGTGAATGAGTCACCTTAGAGAATCAGTTGAAGAAATATGTCTTCTCATGATCTCATGCCGATATCAAAAGTCAAAGTGATTAATTTCTATTGCAAATGTACTATCTCTCTCACTTTATCTACTGAACTTTCAAGAACATAAAAGAAGAATTGATCAAGGGTTTCCCCACATTGTGGGGTTTCTCCATGGCTAGTGCCACATCTTGTGTCCTCTTGTCTTAGATTGTCTTCTGCGATTTATATTTATGTTCCATCTGTAGTTTACTTTATGCTGATGTGATTACTAATGTGGAAAAGAAATTGAAATAAATTGCTCTAGCATAGAACATACCTAAAATTAACATGGTATCAGAGATGAGCTGAAGACAATGCCCAAGCAAGAGTGAAAGAGTAATCAACAAAGATAATAGGGACAAGACAAAAGGATCAATGAGTTCCACATCTCTCTTCTAAGTTCACTAAGGATGAAGTGGAAGAAAAGAATATTATCATAATGGCATGGTGGAAGATCACTTCATTGGGAAGTTTAGATCTAAGGGTGGAAGGAAAGGCAGATGCCTTGGTTGCAACATGTTCGGCCATCATGCAAAGGAGTGTCCAAATAGCAGAGACACATCTCTTGATGAAGATAACAATCATTCCAGGGACATATTCAATGATCAGAGGAATGATAAGTAATGTAGGTCATCAAGGAAATGGTCGACTCTTCAAAGAAAGCAAGGAACCCCAAAATCTCTTTTATGTACATGATCGCAAGAAGAACTTGGTGTCCATCTCAGAAATGGAAGTTTAAGGTTTCAAGGTGGCACTCATTGATGGAAAGGTACATGTCTGAAAATAGATTTTTCAAAGATGTTTTAGAGTTCAAGGTTGTATCAAGTCCACTGGGGACCATTTTCATTAACTCAACACTGGAGGTTTGTGAATCAGATGGTGACCAGGAAGCCTGAATTCAAAAGGAGCATGAAGGTACATGTCTAAGATGTACCAAAGGAAAATCTTACAAGGGGACCATTCCCCTCATGTAGCAGGTTCACAGATTTCGAACAACCTGTGGAGTTTGAGATTCATGAACGGGAATCTCATGTATATAGGTGGAAGGAAGCCCTATATGGCTTGAAGAAAAACACCCCGGGTGTAGTATGAGAGGATTGATAGTTGTTTGATGAAGCTGAGATTCACTAGGAGTGAAACCGATCCAAACCATTACCTGAAGGTTGTGGATGATAGACCTCCCATACTAGCACCTCCTCAGGACAACCTATTTCTTACAAGTGCAGACCCTCTGATTTGCAGAAGTAAGAGGGAGTTGGATTCCGAACGTGGAATGATAAACTGCAAGCCTGTGACTACCTTGAGGATATTAACTTTCATAAGTTATATGGTAGTGATATCGGACCAGATTTGGGAAATGCCTCTGAGTTTCATAAACTCAATCACGTTGATGTTCTTGGTGAACTCCAAACATATGTTTTGCAGTTAGCATGGTGAGCTCATATTTGGTTGAGCCTCACTAGATTGGTACCAAGAATCCTCTGAGATATCTTCGGAGCACAATCTCTCATGGATTGAGATACACTACCAGAAATATGAAAACTACATGATTATTCGAATGTTGACTGGGCAGGTAGTGTGGAGGATCACTAGAGCACTTCTCAGTGTTGGTTCTCTTTGGATTCTGCTTCGATATCATGGATGAATAGGAAGAAGAAATCGGTTGTTATAAGTACCACCGAGACCGGATACATAACTATGAGTATGACCTCGTATGAAGTTGCTTGGTTGTGGAAACTCTTCAGTGAGTACACATGATGAATACCACTGTGATTCTCTATGACAACCAGAGGTGGGATTCGATTATTGAGGAATCCTGTATTCAGTGATTGCTCTAGCAGATAGACATCATATACTGCCTTATCTAGGATATGGTAAGTCGATGAGCAAGGAGGCTCCATTGCACTGAGATGATGTACAAGTCGCTACACTTTGCCAAAGCCCTGAGAAAAGATCAAATTTGTGATTTTCCCAAACAACTTGGAGTCATTGAGAGACCCTCGTAAAAGGGTCCTGCATGTTGCATACATTGAGCTCTGAGAGCTCTAGGGGCTTGCAGTTCTTACTAGAACAACATATGACCACAGGGTGACTCACCCTCCCCTGGTGGTGCGCAATGGGATAGGATGATTCACTCTCCTGTGGATAGGATGATTCTCTCTCCTGTGGACAAGATGATTCGCTCTCTTATGGGACAAGATGATTCACTCTCTTGTGGGACAGGATGATTGACTCTCCTGTCGACAGGATGATTCGCTCTCCTGTGAACAAGATGATTTGCTCTCCTGTGGGCAATATGATTCACTCTCTTGTGGGACAGGATAGTTCACTCTCCTGTGTACCATGATGATTAATTCTCTGGTGAGGTCTGGATGATGTGTTCTCCATGACGATTGTGTAGCAGGATGATTAATCTCCTGTGAGGTTTGGATGATGTGTTCTCCATGATTATTGTGTAGCAAGATGATTAATTCTCATGTGAGGTTTGGATGATGTGTTCTCCATGACGATTGTGTAGCAGGATGATTAGTTCTCCTATGAGATCTGGATGATGTGTTCTCCATGATGATTGTGTAGCAGGATTATTAGTTCTCATGTGAGGCCTGGATGATGTGTTCTCCATGGCGATTGTGTAGCAGGATGATTAGTTCTCCTATGAGGACAGGATTGATTAAGTTCTCCTGTCGAGGCATCCTACCCATGCAGTCTAGGACTCATGGGAAGTACCTCTCATCTGATCAATGAGCAGGGAAACGAGGATAGGGACCATAGTAGTACTAATGGACGCATCACTATATGTACTGTACTTCCTATGCTAGGATGACCTTCATTGTTCTGGGATCAATGATACTGGTTTGGGACCAATGGTAGGAGTTGTACCCACTATGACACTGACTTTGGGTCAGTTGAGGACTGGTCTGGGACCAGTGGTAATACTCTAAGACTGACTTCGAGTCAGTAGACTACTGGTCTGGGACCAGTGGTAGGAGTTGTACCTACTATGACACTGACATCGAGTCGGTTGAGGACTAGTTTGATACCAGTGGTACACACTCTGAGACTGACTTCGGGTTAGTGGAGAATGGTATGACGCATTCTTGATCAATTCTTCTTCTTCATGGTTCAGTAGAGCTAAGTTGAGCAAAGCAGAGCCAGCAAAGTTGAGCAGAGCTGAGCAGAACTAGCAAAGCTCAGCAGAGCTGAGTAGAGCCAGCAGAGCTTAGCAGAGTTAGTAGTGCTGAGCAGAGCAGTGTTGGGCACTGATGGCAGAGATAGTACAGTTGGACATATGGATCAGCGGATGGAGTTCTCCCTAGTTGAGAGGGAGTGTTAAAATTGGCAACTAGGGCCAAACTCCACGTGGGCCATATTATTTAAGGCAGCTGATATTTTTATTGGATCCCTCTCATTTAGAGGTGTAGGATTGCTCTAAAGATCATCCGATTTCGATAAGTATTTATGAAGTTATGAATTTATTTATGTTATGGACAAATTGTTAAGTCGGCCAGCAACTTATGTAGGCTCAGAAGCCCAACAATGATGTCTATTCAACCTCTATGTTTTAGCATAAATAGAAGAGGACTTCAAGTCATTTCTACACACACTTGGATCTCTTCCTCTCTGTACTTGTCTTTGGGTTTTAGTAGGAGGAGATATCTTAAGGAAAAGCCAGAAAAAACAGAAAAACCAAAACTGCCGAAAAAGTCGAAACTGTTGGAACTTCGAAAAAGCCAAAGCTGTCGAAAAAGACAGAACTGCCAGAAAAGCCGAAAACGCGGGAAAACCAGAAATACCGGAAAAGCCGAAAAATCCAGAACTGCCAGAAAAGCTGGAAATGCTAGAAAAGCCAGAAATACTAAAAAAGCCAAAAAAGCCGAAAATGTCGGAACTACTAGAAAAGCCGAAACTACCGGGAACTACCGAAACAGCCGGAGCATCTGTCTCCGAAGGGAAGCAGCTTGATTTATGAGATCATGGGCAGCATAATAAGTAGCATGATGATATGAGCATGGGCAGCATAATGATGCATGATGACATGAGCATGGGCATCATAATGATGCATGATGATATGAGCATGGGCAACATAATGATGAATGAGATCATGAGCATGGGCAGCTTGATGATGAATAAGACCATGGAAGATGCAGCATGATGAGCAACATGAAGATGAGAGCAACTCAGTCATCAAGGTTCAACACATGTGATAGTACAACAAGGTGTCATAGGGTAATGTGCAGCAAATAGACGAGATGCAACACTATGATAGGTGAACGAGTCACCTTGGAGAATCAGTTGAAACAATATGTCTTCAACTGATCTCATGCCGATATCAAAAGTCAAAGTGATTGACTTCTATTGTAAATGTACTATCTCTCTCATTTTCTTTGCTGAACTTTAAAGAACATAAAAGAACAATTGATCAAGGGTTTCCCTACATTGTGGGGTTTGTCCCTGGCTAGCACCCACAACTTGTGTCCTCTTATCTTGGCCTGTCTTCTGTGGTTTATATTTATGTTCTATCTGTAGTTTACTTTATGTTGATGTGATTGCTAATGTGGAAAAGAAATTGAAATAAACTGCTCTAGCATAGAACATACCTAAAATTAACATAGGTTAACTCACTATTTTGCCTAAAGGGTAGCGTTACCCAAGATTTGTGAGATTCAGGAGGTCAAAGAGTGGTTTGACTAACTGACACTCCACGTTTTACTCAAATGTCAGCCTGAAAAGCAGGAAACATCTACCTCTGACCTAACTAAGGATATTTCCATTCCTAACAGAGTCTCATGAAAAGGGAAAAAGCAATAAAGCTAGGAAACATCCTATATTTTTCCTCAATGGAACTCATGAGACAATTGGAAATGATAACCCTCTCATCATATATATATTGGAGGCCTAGGCATTGTGATAGAGGTCGAATGGTTGTCAAATGATTGTCGAAACTTTTTTATGAGATATATTTTTTATGCTACCAAGAGGTTGAGAGAGAGCGAGAGAGAGGAGGTTGAGGACTATAGGAAGCTTGATCCATCCAAGATGGTTGTAATCATTCTTGTTCAATCTAATAATATAGAATTTCTGATGTGTTGTCTACTTGAGGGTTTTGATGTAGTGTTTATATACATGTTTATTCAATACCATAATTTATAAGTAGCTTAGAGGCATGTTGTCTTATATATTTATGTATGAATATTTTAATTTGCAGAGTTTATATGTTGTAGGATTACTCCTCATCTTGTTTATGTGCAGGTGTTGATCTAGGAGCTAGGAGAAGGGTCTTCCACTTTGCTATATTGTGTTATCTGGTAGGGATGCACCAAGGACTAAGGTAATCTCCCTTCCTCACTTCGATTATTATGAATTGATATGGATATATGCATGCTTCTTTGTGATAGTTGCAGTTAATATGAAACGTTCTGCCTTGGATACTAGGAAGATCCTTGAGGGTATTATAGCCACAATCACCTATGAAATCATGTCTTTTGAACCACCTGAGGTTTTTCCCTCGAGTTACACAATTGTTCAAACTTTGGATTCAAAAGGGAATATGGGCAATATTTCTAAGAAAAAGCTCATTGATATCTGAGTCAAGACAGGCATCATGGAAAATATACATATTGGAGCTAATTGAAATCCTTAGGAAATTACAAGCTTCACCTTCCCTTTAAAGGAATTCCATGATGTATTCACTTGGTCTTATGAGGAAATGTCTAGCATAGATATGTCTATCGTTGAGAATGAGATCAAGGTCTATGCCAATGCCAGGCTTGTCTACCAAATAATCTAACTAGTCCATCCCCGTAAAACTATAGCCATCAAGACTGAGGTGGAAAAATTATTATGTGTTGGTTTTTTCTATCTCATTCCCTGAATGGAATCGGTTACCAATCCAGTTCCTGTAGATAAAAAATAGGGTACCATCAGGATCTCTGTCGACTACTGAGATTTGAATGTTGTGTGTCCGAAAGACAATTATATGACCCCATTCATTGACCAGATAATCAACAATTGTGTCGGTTGCAAATCCTTCTCCTTCATGGATGGCTTCTTAGGATATAATCGAATTGCCATAAAACCTGTGGACTAGCACAAAACCACCTTCATTTTCCCTTGGGGAATATTTTCATATAGGAAACTCCTATTTTGTCTAAAGAATGCTGGAGATACCTTTCAAAGGGCCATTGACTATGGATTTCATGATATCAGACACATTGTTCAAGCTTACTTGGACGACCTTGCATCTCATTCCAAGAAGCGAACCCAACACCTAGCTCATCTCATAGAAATCGTTCTTAGGTGCAGGTTCTATAACATATGTATGAATCCACAAAATTGCATATTCTTTTTCGATTCGGGATGCCTACTTTTTTTCATTGTCTCCAAACATGGGATTAGGGTTTATCCCTATAAGGTAAAGGAAATTACTCAATTGTCTGTGCCACAATCCACTTTACAACTCCAATGTTTGCAAGGGAAGGAAAACTTCTTACGACAATTCATTGTGAACTATGTCGAACTGACAAAAGACTTTATTCACCTACTAAAGAAAGTAGTACCATACTTGTGGGATGATCAAGCCAACTGATCATTTGATGCCTTGAAAGAGGCACTTATATATGCCCCACTTCTTAGTGCTCCCAACTATTAGCTCTACTTTCTCCTATACCTGGAAGCCTCGCCATCCTCCATTGGTATGGTGTTAGTCCAAACCCATGATGATCTTAGTGAGAATGTGATATATTATCTTTCAAAAGGCTTAGCTGGGCCCAAACTATGATATTTACATGTGGAAAAGCTATCCTTGGTAGTTATCTTTGTTGTCAATCACTTCCGACATTATATACTAATGTGACAAAATACTTTCATCACCTTAGAGAATCCCATGATACACATTCTACCTTGTCAATTCAAGAGAGGAAAATATTCCAAATGGATTGTTATCCTCCAACAATTTGATTTGGTTTTTGCCACTACCAAAGTGAAAAATCCTTAGTCTTCATAGAATTATTTTCTGACCTTCCCATAGTCGATCCAGATGTGGTAGCTCATGATCCTCTTCCAGATGAATCTACCTATCTGGTAGACTTAGTTTATCCTAGGTATGGAGACATCCTTTTCTACCTCCAAGCATAATGATTCCACCCAGATCTCTCGTCAGGGAACCATTGTCGCATCTGCCACCAATCCAAACACTATTTAGTGTTGAATGGTACTTTATATCGTCATGGCATTGATACAATTCTTCGATGTTGTCTCACTCGTGCAGAGGCGGAACATGCTCTAAATGACTTCCATGCTGGGGCATGCGGAAGTCATCTTTCTGGCATTTCAACCGCCTAGAAAATTCTACATGTAGGATACTATTGGCCAACCTTGTTTAAAGATTGTATTATTGTAGTCCAACAGTGTCATCCTTGCCAAATATTTACCAAGAAAATGCACACACCACCGACCCCTCTACACCAAGTTATCTCCATCAGCCCCTTTTCTAACTGGGGCATTGACTTTATCACCTTTAACCCTACTTCCTATGATGGACACAACTTCATTATTGTCATTGTGGGCTACTTTGGAAAATGGGCAGAAGCCGTTCCCACTTTTCAAGCTGATGGAGAAATTGTGGCATTATTCCTGTTAAATCAAGTGATATGTCATTTCAGCTTGCCCTGCATGATCGTTAAATACCATGGCTCTCTCTTTCATAACCACATGATTTTTGAGTTAACATCCTTTCTAGGTTATAGGAAAGAACATTCTTCCTCCTACTACCCACAGGATAATGGCCAAGTGGAATCCATCAATGGCGTCCTAAAAACCATGATCCGTCGATTAGTAGGCAATCATAAAACTTGATGCAAGCACCATATGTTATATCCTTCTCTTTGGGCATACCAAATTCTAGTCAAAAATGCTATTGGATTTACACTATTTCAACTTTCTTATGGCCTGGAAGTAGTTCTTCCTATCGAGTGCTAGATTCCCTCCCTAAAATTAGTTGTTGAACTCCTACCAGACACCACAGTTGAAGAAGATCACTTGTTATCCCTCAATCAGCTGGATAAGACTCATCGAGATGCCACACTGGCTCTTGAAGCCCATAAGTGTCAAGTCAAAGCCCAATATGACAAAAATTTCAAGCCTCTTTCTTACCAAGAGGGTGACCTATTTTTACTTTACAATCAAAATCATGATCTCTTGGGGGCAGGGACTCTTCAACCATTATGGGTCGGTCCATACATTCTTACTAAGGTCCTTTCAAAAGGTTCCTATGAACTTCAGGACTATGATAGAATTCCACTCATGGAGCCCCACAACAGGCTCTATTTGAAGACGTATTATTCCTACTATTGTACTGGGCATTCACTTTATAATTTTATGTATTTATACGTTTTTGTTCTTTTGTTGTGACTAGATTTTTTGGCTTTTCATGAGTATTTTTCTCATACATGTCTCTCGTTGCGCAGATGTCTTTGTCACCATACGTAGGACATGTAGATGGTGTTAGTCATCACACACGACACATTGCATCAACTACTTGGGTCCTTTACACACCTGAGTCAGAACTACTTTGTTCCGAGGGCAGTTTTCTTGGTACTGCCACCAAAAAAATTACTGAGTATATGTTTGTGATCGAACTTCTTGTTGAAGCGTCATCTCGAGACATCTCCAATCTAGTGGTCTGGGTAGATTCTTAGCTAGTCATTATGCAATTGACTAATCACTATCACATCTGCAATACAATCTTTTTACGTTACTATTTAAGGGTATGTTTCTTGGAAAGTCAATTTGAGTTTATTACTTATGAACACATTAGCATTAGCTGACTTGTTGGAAAATTATGTATTAGATTGGCATCTACCTCATTCATTATAGGTACATGTACGAAATGTAAAATTTTCCACTGTTAAAAATTTACAAAAATCAAAACAAACATTTACGCCATGAATCACCAAAATCTATATATATATATATATATATATATATATATATATATATATATGAGGTTGATTATTTTTACATCAAAAAATTCCCAAAACTTGGGTGTTTTAAGTACAAAATGGCTCTACTAAGCCTTGCTATGACACCTATTGGCTATACCCTACTATTGTTGAGCCTGCTACTCATGATAAGTCATAACAACTCTAGCCAACCTCCTAAGAGGAACCAAAAACTGCTATGGCACCCCCACAGTGTGTCGCTACATATGAGTTGGCATTTCCCTCATGGGAAGAGGCGGCACACCCATGCTCAAACCCTCAAGGTTCCTAGAAACCTCGCGGAGACTCTATGTGTCATCTCCCTCTTCGAAAGTTGTTGCACCTACTCCAACCCTAGGTAGTTGATCAGCCTGCCTGGCATGGTGGGGCATGCCTGCAGGATGTACCAGTTCCACGTCTATGTTAAGAAAATGCTTCATTTGAGTACTTGTTCAACCATAATTAAGAAACATTACATAAACTTCAAAAATTAAAACTTACTTTTTACTTGGATCAAATCCTCTTACCTTATGGCCTCCACTGAGTGCGAGGTGGAAAAATTAATTCTGGATCTCCTTTGTAATCCATGCCTACATAGGCATAACCATCAATCATGAGGATCTAGCATTTGAGTCACTCGAAGAAGTCATCCTCGAAGAAGTGTCTAATTCGTGCCCCTCCAGTACAAGGTGTTAGGGAAGCCCATTGCTCCTGTCTCAGATCCCAGGGACCATCTATATCGAGACTCATATGAGGCCTCATCACAGGCACTCTCTCAAGGATAAATGACATGATCAGAGTACTAGGGAAAATTTTAAGAACCCCCCTAAATTTATATGTATAATAAATGGGTTATCCCCCATGATACATGTAAAAATGAAAGGCGATTTTATCAATAATATATATATATGTGTGTGTGTGTGTGTGTGTGTGTGTGTGTGTGTGTGTGTGTATATATATATGTGTGTGTGTGTGTATACACACACACACATATATATATATATTGGCGAATCTCTCACCATATTATATTATCTTGTAACATCATGGTGAATCTCTCAACATACTATATTATCTTGTATCATCATGGCGAATCTCTCACCAAATTATATTATCTTGTAAAATCATGGCGAATCTTTCACTAAATTATAAAATCTCGCAAGATCTTGGTGAAGCTTTCACTGAATAATAAAGACTTTGTAAAGGGCTAACAAAGTTCATAATGAGTACTTCTTGTAATGGATTCAAGACTTGTTAATAAATCCATCAAGAACCAAAACAAGTATATTCCTTATGTGGAATATAAAGATATTTCTCATGGAAATTAAATTAGGTTTAGCATAGGTGGTAGGGAGAAATCTTACCTGTGACAATGTGTTGAACCCATAACGAGTATTTCTTGTAATAGCTATGAGGCTTGTTGTCTAATCAATCCCTCAAGGACTGAAATATGTATATTCCTCATATGCAATATAAATACATTTCTCACGTATTAAAAAAAAGGTAGGATATGAGATGAATGATATAATTACAAAGCCATGTGATGGTGTACTTAGCATTGACTAGTCACAATGGTTGAGAGGTTAGTCATGTACTTTATTTAATATGTGTCAATTCATTTATTGTTTTAATTTTTATATTATTGCGTTTATTACAACTTGGTACCAACACACATAATTTTGGTAAGGTAATGTGTGGTCTAATTCCAAGTTAGAGTGTTTCTCATTTTACCCATGGGTTAAGATTCACCCCTAAAATTTTCTATGGATACAGACTATCAATCCAATAAACACAACAATTCAAGTATTGGAAAGCTATCCATTACACTGCATGGGGTCTGCCATATTACAGGGACATGTGGCCTCTCAGATGTAGCCAGAATTTGTGCCTAGCATTATTGTTGCCTTGTTATAGCGTGCACGCAATTAATACATAATTTGAATTGACCTACCTAGTACCACTAGTCCTTGCTCAGATCTCAAGGTTTACCTTTCATATCTTCCTAAATTCTTACTGCTTGGAAAGAACAATTTGTACTAAGAATTTATGTTACCTTGATGTATCATGCAAGAAATTAATACATAATTTACATTGACCTACCTCATACCACTAGACCTTGCTCATATCTCAAGTTTTACCCTTTATATCTTCCTAAACTCACACTTCTTAGAAAGATTGCTTCAATACCATCCTCTCCCCCACAATTCAAGGTCCAGGGTTCAACAAATATACAACACAATAGGTTCAAATATTGGAAAGCTATCATCTACCTGCATGGGGTATTCCATATTACAGGGGCATGTGGCCTCTGAGATGTAGCCACATTTTTTTCCAAGAATTATTGTTGCCTTGCTATAGCATGTAGGAAATTAATACATAATTTGCATTAACCTACCTAGTACCACTAGTCCTAGCTCGAATCTCAAGTTTTATCTTCCTGAACTTAGACTTCTTGGAAAAAACAATTTGTACCAAGCATTGTTGTTGCCATCTTGTAGCTTGCAAGCAATTAATACATAATTTGCATTGACCTAGCTAATACCGCTAGTCCTTGCTCAGATCTCAAGGTTTACTCTATGTATCTTCCTAAGCACACCCTACTTGGAAAGAATACTTCAGTGCCCTCCTACCCCACGATAAAAGGGCCAGGATTCAACAGATATACGACAAAACATGTTCAAATATTCGAAACCTATCAACTACCCTATATGGGGTCTGCCATATTACAAGGGCATGTGGCCTCTCAAATCAACTTAAAGAATAGGATCAAGCTGAATGTTTTCGTCGAGAATACACTCATTAACATAAATGTTAAATATGAGAATATGAAATTTGTACACCAACAATTGTTTGACAAATAATTACACACAGATGTGACAACATGGACTACCATAATTAAAGGGTACAACATGCAAGGTAATGGCAAGGATTTATATATAGATATATCTCCAAAATGTTAACCCCAAGAGTTGGCTCAGTGGTCTAGATTAGAGTCAGATGTGTCATGTGAATTTCTTTACTATTGTTGCTAGTTGTTGCTGATTCAACTCTCTTCGATTCCCTTGGGGCGAGACACCATGATCAGAGACAATGGTTTTCCTGATTTACCATCCATGAAATGTGGGGAAGTACTCTAGGGTTTACATGCGTTCATTCCATGTTTTATATATATATATATATATATATAATATTATATATATAATATATATATATATATAATATAATATTATATATAGATAAAAATAATATATTATATAATATATATATATATATATATCCAAAATAATTGATATGTCCCTTCTAATGGTAAAAACCATCCTTGCATATAGATGTGGTTCATGGAATACTCTTTTTCCATGCTCCATTCCAAGTAACAATATTAATACTTAATATATATAATTATAAATATATATATAAAATATATATATCTCCAAAACAATTGATTGTTGTTCCCTCTCTTATATGTGTAATACCATTTCCCTTGGTCATATAGATGTGGATTCGTGGCCTCTTTCTGTAGGTGATTTGTATTGTTTTCCTTCCTGCTATGGTGGTAGTCAAAACCAAATTAAACCTATGTACACAAGAAGGTTACTGTAGAATTTTCCATATTTTCTTTTTCTTTTAGGGTTATTGCAAATTGATGGCTTGCCGAAAATAAAATCCAACTAGTTTGTTTTGCTGGATTGAATATAATTTATCAAGTATTATTGCAAGGATTTTGAAATATAAGCTGACTTTTCTAATAAAAAATAAAAAATATGTGGTGACCCCTTTTAATATTCAGTGTACAATTTGGGTTGAGGAAACTCAAATATTTATGGTCAAGGATGAAATTGAGTTGTGTATCTAGATAGATTGACTCGTGAACAATTGATTCAATGGGAGGGAGGAGGGAATGGAAATTTTATAGAATAAAGGGAAGTATTGAAAAATATACAAATTCGTTGAAGATTGTTGAATTCTTTTTCAATAGAGAAGGGAATACATTCCACACGTGGGAAATCATTATTAGCACTTATGTTATTTTTCTTTATCTTTCAATTTTTCTTCTCTTTGAGCATCTATTAGCTTACAAGAATCCTGAGTTGAATCGTTTTCCTCATTAGTGAAACCTGCAATTGATTTGATGTCGAAATCTAACAGGACTGCTATGAGTCCTTTGCCATGTATTGTTTTGGAAGATATCTCATAGCTTGCTTGCTTGGGGAGGAAATAGCAATTGAGTTCATGAAGAGGTGGGGGCACTCAAATGCCACAACACCCCTACTGGAACCTTTTTGTGAAAAGGGATTTGTAAAGAAACCCTTCCCTTTGAATTATTTATTTAAGCCATGGAGGCTTGGGAAGTGGTTCTTCCATGTCGTTAAATTTGGCATTGTTCAATATATGATAATAAAGCCTCTTTCTTCAATTATAGTAGTGATGATTGAATGATTTGGTTTTTGTGGGGAAGGAGAGTTCAAGTGGTATTATAGGTACAACTGAAGGTAGCATTGGGGCCTTTGATAGATACCTCACAAATTCAAGGATAATAAAACATATTAGAAATTTTAATGTTTAGTAAAATTATCAGAAATCTCCCTTTTTGCATTAGCAGTTTTGTATAGTTGGTACATTAACAACAAGTTAGTACCTAATAAAACATATTAGAAATCTACTATATTTTATGGAACAGAAGACACATGAAAAGGAAATAAGGCCATATTCATTATGGTAAAAACCATTCATAGAAATAAGATTAACCAATTATATCACCAACTAAGTACAAGGCCATTTTCTTAGTGGTAAAGAGCACTACTACATCACCACCATTACGACACATGAAGGAAATTGAAGATCCTCTCCCAACATATGTTGGTCTAAAGACAATGTAAAGCTGTAAAAATATTAAAATAACAAAAAGAAACATAGCTAAAACTGTTGTATTTCTTCAAAGCTTCTACTGCAATCTATATGGATATTTGTTTTTACTTTTGCATAGAGTAAAACACTTAATATATACAAAGAAGTCAATCAAATAATGCACACCAACTAATGCTTATTTCACTAGGTTTCCATTCACATTTGTTCAAATATGGAGATGGATATTCACTAAGAGAAACCTTTGTCATAAGCATCACATTAGGCTAGTTAAAAACATTACAATTAACATTTCTTACTGGAATTCACTCTAGTTGCACCTCCCTTGTTAGGTTATTCTAAGGCATTCTTCATGTATAAATCAATTTACAATATGATCATTAGTCAGGCCTGCAACTTGCATGAAGGAGCACATGATTGGTAGGCCAATAAATCAGAAATTTCACTTCACCATACCCTTGCTAATAGTTTATGCTTTGGATGACTTCACAAGAATGGTCCTTGCATACTTGTGTTTGTTCACAATGGGCTTGAAATTCATGAAGTCCCATGTGTATATGTCAAATGATTCAAATTCTTCTTCAATCTGAACAGATCCAAAAGAAAACATGTTCAACTGCAGAACTCAGAGAAAGTTGAATGTTAGGAAACATTGTTTAAGAAACAAAACAAAATCAATAAGAAGAAGAAAATATATTTTCGAATGCAAACTCTTTAAGGAGGGAGAGAAAAAATAAATTTTATATGGAAAAAAATACAAACAACATAAATGGGATATCTAAATGTCAGTTTGGAAAATATATAAAAAAACCATGGAAGGCTAATGCAGATGGAAGTTTATAGGAAAATAAGTAAAACAATGCAAAGAGGATATATAATGCCAGTCCCCAAAATATGTAAAAAACCATCAAAGCTTTCAGATATTTATAATATGTACATACATTTCTAATTGAAATACCTTAATAGCCCTACAATACCGACTTCTGTCTTTTCAAAAGCAGGGAACAATCTTGAGCTAGAGGTAAGAGTTACCTCAAGAATGTGTTTGGAATTCTCAACTATCCCTATGATTTTGGCTACATCCATGATATCATGTTGTGCACTGATTGATGCAATTTTCCTCTCATTGAAGGTTTCCACAAGGATAGGATCAAACACAGCAAATTCATCTCTGACAAATTTGTTCGAACCGAGATCAACAAGAACAACAAAAAAGAAGGTAATTGTCATCAATAAAGCAGCCTGGGATTGTGCTAAAGCATTATAATTAGCCAATGAATAAATATCTATGTCAATTAATAATAAACATCAATTACTAAGGTCGTGATCTAGTGAAATAGAAATCATTTTGTGGGATAGAGTATATGGACGTTGTGGGAAACCCAACGCTGCACTCAACAACCATCCAGTGAATCCACAAGTCAAAGAAAAAGGTAACGAGTTGTGGGTAATTGAATTGTGAATGGATAAAGTGCAATTGAAATATACCATATGTAAATGTCACCACACACAACAATTCTTATGCTCAGCTATCCAACTCACTAGAAATCGGATATTATTATTATTATTATATTTATATATAATAATAATAATAATAATATATATATATTATATATATATATATATATATATATATAGAGGTTATGTAAAATAATAACAATAATTAAATAAATAAATCCAAAATAAATAAATAATAATAACAAATATTAATAAAATAATTACTACTTAAAAAAATAAATAAAATTATTATTAATTAAATTAATCCAAATAATAATATATATATATATATATAGAGAGAGGAGAGAGAGAGAGAGGGGGGGGGGGGTATGTACATAAATAAACAATAAGTAAATAAAATAAATTCAAATAAATAAATAATAATAACAAATAATAAATTAAATTAATACTTATTTAAATTAATAAATAAAATTATATTAATTAAATTAATCATTTGTAAGCCGACTACAGAAGAAGACATCAAAAAAAAAATCGATAACTATTAATAGGGCTCCGAAATTTCACACTCTCTCTTCTCAAATACAAATCTCATTGCCCTGATGATGGACTCACTAAGCTAGTCCGAAACGTTGGTTTCAAAACTGTTCACAGGTTTTTCCACAAAATTAAAAAATCATTGGAAATTGGCTTCAAAACCCACACTAACACTCCACAAACAAAGATTATATTGATAATGTAGTTTAACTCTTATAATCCACACCAATGAATACTAAATGGTTATCATAGCTAGAAATTGATTAAATCAAAACAACATATTAAACCAGAACTGTCACAAGCATACATACAAATAGCTTAAGCATTCACACAAGAGATTTTTACCCTATCAACCAAAATGGGTAAAACCAATTTCAAATGGTGTAGCTCATGCTTGAAATTCTCAGCGATTTGTAAAATTACAATACTCAAGGCTTAAAAGAAAGACTAAAGGTACATTCTTCACTAAACTTATCATGATTACCTTTGTAGTTAATTATTATAATATGGGATGAACATGGACCTTGAAATGAATGCAATCAGGGAGGTGTAGACCAGAATCCAAACCATAGGTCTTTTGGGTAACCACACAAAAATCATTAATAACATAAACATCCTAAGTAGCTCACTGCACTGCACATACAGTTTTTGTGAGATCCTTCTAAAAAGTTGTTTCACACTGAAACCTTTTTCTTTGCTCTATCTAATTTCCACACAAGGAAACTCTAGCAAATTTGACTTCCTATGCAAGAGGATTTCCATTCTAGCTCATATCACATAACTTCCTACACAAAAGTATGAAATTTTCATGTTTTCGGTAACCTATATAGTTAACACTAATCCTGAAGGTAGATGATTAGATTCAAAGGATCTTATAAAACCTAATAGATGTTAGAGTAAATGTCATGAATCAACACAAAAGATGAAATATTAAATGTCAGATATACAATAACTTCATTAAACCCAATTTCTTACATCTTGTTCGAGAAGTTTGTAAAACCAAACATTGTCAATTGTTTCAACTCAATTTAGATAGGCATCCACCAAATAAGGTGACATCCACTTGGCTATACTGACACAAAATACAAAAATAATATCAAAGCCTACCATTTCATTACATCCAACTTGAGCAGTTTATAATACAAAACACTACTCAATCATTGTTCCAAATACATCTACAATAGCCAACTGTTTCAACTTAATTTAAATAGGCTAAGTTATATTACAAGACAGAGACAACATGAAGGTGAAATAATCTCTCTTCCTCACTTTGATTATTATGCATTGATATGGATATATGTATGCTTCTTTGTGACAGCTACAGTTAATATGAAATGGTCTGCCTTGGATCCCGAGAAGATCCTTGAGGGTATTCCAGCCACAATCACCCGTGCATTAATTCCTATAACATTTAGCTACTTTATTTCTTCTTCTGCTGATTTATGCTTTTCATAAATATGCTCATTTTCTATTTTTGTAGATCTTAATTATTTTTCATTATAAGTTATGTTTATTTAGGACAATGTTAACTGATCTTGGAGATTTTTCATTTCTACCTATAATTGTGTTGGTTCAATCATTACCTTTGTTATCTTTTCTGGGGGATCTTCCAACGTAGTAGAGACAACCACTTTACTCACATGATTCATAATAGTCTACTCCAAGGCCTTTATCTTTCATTTGAGGTCCACTTAATCTCCTTATTCATGTCTGTTAGCTATATTATTAATTGTTCCTTTTATTTTTCCACAAAAGGTATCTCAACCGACTACACATGCTCTATAACAAACATTTTCAATATCTACCTCAATGACTATAACTTAGTTTCATTTCCTTGTATTAGGGCCTTTATGGATTCCATGTCATTCAAATCAACACCCATCTTGATGATCAACTTCTTAAAGCCTTCATTCTATAAATATAGAGCTCTTGAATTGGCCTTCTCTTGTTTAATCATGTTTGAATAATTTTCTAAGAGTTTCTCTACCTTAGTGATTATTAATGAAGCTTCAGTCAGATCACTGTATACCATCTCACCAACTTGCCTGTGCATATTTATCATATCGTGTAGAGGGACATCGAGAGTATTAAGTGACATGTCCACAGTTTTAAATTCAACACCTGTTGGGAGTCACTGGATAGTGGAATGTAAGAAAGAGAGCTTGAGTTGATTTCTTTCAAGGTCCATCATTGAAATCAATCTTATCTAGAAATGATCAGGTGCTCAGTATTTAGCTCAAAAATCAAAGTTCTTAGACGCAACTCATTTCACCAAAAATCGAGTTCATATGAGAAATTTATTATGTTATGACCACTTTGTTAGATAGGCGAAATTTGCAAAAATAATGTCCAGTCACTGCACAGTCATCAGTTCGTACTGCTGACATAGCAAGTGACTAGGCAGGGTCAATGGTGGTCAATAGTGAATCACAGATGGACAAGTGGCATCATTTCATTGGGTTTCAGATTGGTGTGTTGGCACAGTGTGATTGGTTTGTTTTTGGGCCAATGAAAGAATGCAACGTGACAAACCCGAAGGCTGCCACGTGGCACCTCCCAACAGCCTAGATAGTCTCGACAGTGCAAAAAAATTTTGGGTGGATGTCGGCTCAAACCTACGACCTCCACTATATATTCCACAAACCTTAACTGCCTTCGCTACTTGGTCATGCTTACCCCATAAGCTTTTTGCATTCATTTAAAGTTTAGTGATGTGGGAAGAGGCGGTTAGGAGGGCCAGCTATTACACAGCATTTTGTCACTATTCCTGTAATCCCCGTTCCTTGATCCTGGAGGACCTCTACAGTGAACCCCACATGCTTTGCCTACATGAAGAAACTCCCATTGTGTCCCTCTTCATGAATAGATAAATTCCATTTTGCACCATTTCCCCTAAAACCTCTATTTTGCCCAGTTTACAAGACCAGTGCTAATGGCCTTTGTCTCCCCCATGCCAATGTGCAGAGATTAGCACTACTCCTCAGGTCGACTAAAGAAACTAAGTTATGTTTCATTCACGTCGTTCCTGTTATGGGAAGTTTTTTAAATTGGAGCTAAAGCTTCCAGCTCTAGAAGCTTCGTAACGGAAGTCTAGTAAAAGTTTTGACCAGATGGGGTCGAGGATGACAGTTTGGGCTCCTTTCCCCTATAATGATGGAACTACCTCAAGGGATAAGTCATTCTCCCATGAGAAGAGAATCTATCTCCCATCCATATTTCCTATATAAACCTTCCTTCTTTCCAAGCACAAACTAGTCATAGTTGATAGTTTTTCGCTGAGTGTGAGTGTTATAGTTGCAAAGTGTTGATGTTATTTTGGAGTAGACAAGCAAGCTATTACTAGATGTAGCCATCTAGTTGTGTGAGGGAGAAGTGTGTTTTGGTTTGGAGTGAAGCCTAAAGGGAAGATTCTGTAAACTATTGTTGTTTGAAGCCATCATGGAATGCTAGAAGAAGTGTGTGGAAACTTGGTCTTGTCAGAAGAAGACTGCAACGTCAAGACAAATGATTGTAATCTCTCTTTGATATTAATATATGCAATTATCGATTAATTTCCTACATATTTTGTAATATTACATATCCATGTCTTAATGCTTCTTGACTTGTTAAGTAGGTTGAATTGCAATTTATTTATTATTATGTTTGTGTTGTTGTTGTTTACTTGTTTCAAAAGTTTGAAGAAGGAAGCGAGAGATTGTTGGAGCAAGCAGGAAAGGACATCATCAAGCAGGTTAAGCGTCTAAGAGGTAGGACCTCTTGATTGATTTTAACCTAAGAAAATATTTCATGGAATGTATCTGACCCATTGTTGGGCTAGAGGAATTCGTTCGTGTCCGCACTTATAATTTTACTTCACCACACCATCCCTCCGCATGTGATCGCAACAACCCATAACGTGGTTACAATTATTGTTAACCTTGAAGGCTCCAACATACCAACACCACAACAGTATTTTCCATGTGAATGTGATTGTTGTAACACCAAATGGCTAACCATTCCAACAGCTCCAACAAGTCTATTAACCGGCAGTTAATGCGATGTTAACACCACATGTGACCCCACCTTACCACCGACGGTTACCGTTAGAACTAATCAGAGGTTATGGTTAATTAATCCATATTAATTTAATTAAATCTCAGTTTAAAATGACAGAAGCTTGGCGATGCCACTAATTTCGGGTCTACCTCCGCATTTAGCGGCTCTAACTGGAGTTATTCTAGAATTAGAGGAGTATTTCTAGGAAAAGGCAGTCTAAGTCATAGGGAGAGAAATTTTAGACCAAATTGAACTAAGGAAAAGGTGCTCTTGGTTAATTTGGACATTCTGAACACATTGGTGTAGGTATCAAGAGCCATAGAGCTTTGTAAAACAATATTTTTCCATATTGAGCTAATATAGAGGCCCAAGCCATGGAAGCTGGACCAAGGAGATGTAGCCCAAGAGGGGTGAATCCTTCATCAAAACAATGTGTTAAAGTGTCTCTCTGATGGTTTGTTGTAGTTTTCACTATTGTTATTCAGCATTGATCTTTTAAGATACTTTTTTCATGAATTTCATGTTCAACTTAAGGAAATTTACTTGTTTACATACACAAACAACTAACGAAACCATAGTACAAGAAGCAATAAGCAAGCATGTGTTTATAAATCCATAATTGATATTAGCAAGAAAATACTAACAATCAAAAACAGATAAAGAAAGAAGATGATGCTTGTTTGATTAGTTGAGACATCATCTCTCCTTTAACTTTTTGACTCTTTTAATAATTTGTTAATCCCTTAATGTTATATCTATAACATAAGGGTTTCCTTCAACAATAGGAACTTTCACATCTGTAGAGCTGGAAGGTAAAAATTCTCATGATTTCCCAAACTCATCTGAAATCCTAGTTGATTAGAGGTTATTTCTGTTAACTTTACTTGCATTTCATTCTCACTTTCAAGTTGTATTTTATCCTTTTTTGATGATTATGCCTTCTCCACATCTACATCCATTGGTTAAACAATGTTTCTGTAATGCCACCTCCCATATCTACCCACTTTCATCGGCCTGCCTAGGTAAACATGAGTTGAGGGATACTATTACATGACTCAACCTCGTAGATAACCTTAAAAAAATGGAGCCCACAAAACAAGACCTTACTGACTTCTCTCAGGTGCTACAAGACCCCCAATGGCTAAACCACCCTTCCAGGTGCCCAAAACCTAAGTTAGCTTGCCTTTTCACTGAACTGAACTCCCAATCACATGCACAAGCCTACATCCATGTGACTGAAAGCCTTCATTCACTTGCATAACCATAACAAGGGAACGACTACAGTCTTTTTCAATGAGTTTTGTGCCTGCGACTACAGGATTTAAGCCACATTTTTAGGTTAGGATCCAAACCACTGCCTTGAACTTTTTACAACTTTCTAGAGTGATAAATGAGACAAGGACAAAGCCTCTAACACCAAAATTAATCAAGGACTTGACATAAGTCAGTCTAACCATGATAGTCATTCCGTCAAACACATAGTAAACATGAAATCTATAGGTCATGAATGCATATATGAACATAGAGATTTGAAACTTATATGAGAAACATCAAGAAGGTATAATGCACTCTCACAATAGCTACAATAAAATACATTACGTCATGCATTCATTAATCATTTGGTTACAAGTAAAAACATGATATGAGCCACAAATTGAATCTATCATAAAACCATGCTTATAACTGGCATATAATCAGATAAATAAAAATGATAGAACAACCATTAAATCCACATAATAACAAGCTTAATTACTCATGAATTACAAGGGAAAAGAGATCTTATCATTCATATGCAAAAAGCTAACCAAGTGAGGGACTTCCAGATACCACCTAACCATAAATTGATCTGAACCAAATATTTCTTTCACCCAATAACCCTTATGCCATAGTCCAAGCATGAATGTGGGATATCATGGGATAAACCAATGCATAAACAACTAAGGGAATCCAAAGGTTAAACCACCTCCACCCTTACACTATTGTGATCTCACCTAAACCAGTCTAGATATCACAAAACCAAACTAAGCTTGGATACCTCAGAATTCCTTCACCATCCCTTGAGGGATTTTCTTGTCTCCACCCACTTGTTGAGGGCTTCCTAGTGAAAACCACATCCTGAACCCCTAACCCGGATCCAAAAACCTTTCGAAAATCGAAATCTTAACCAAGAATGAATCCCATCATAGAATGGCTATCCAGAAATAGCAAGGCAAGTCTAAAACCATTGTCGAAACCAAACAAAACACGTGCCAATGATAGAAAATGAACCCAATACAACATTCATAAACCATGCATGTGAAAACTAACTAGGAAATCATACATGCAACCTATTACCCACAATTATTCCCATTGAATCCGCTTGATCTAACCTTTCCTTGATTGATCTTTGCTTTCCTTTTCCTTTATTTGATTTCCTTGCTTGATTTCTCCTCTTGGTGCTCTTCTCCTCTCTAAACCAATTCCAAAACTGAACTAATGAAAGGTTAACCAGCCAAAAGTTGTGAACTGATCGTCATAACATTTTATTATTGATACCTCTAATTTCATCATTTTTCCTCTATTTTCCTTCAATTTCCTCCTCATGCGAATTTGTGACCTTGCACCTTCTTTTTATCCTAATTTACTTTATTTTCATAAATAAAATGTCAAAAATATATGTTTTCCTTTTCAAAGCATTTTCCATTTCCTTTTCCAATTTCCCCTTATCCATATTAAACAACAAATGAATCCCACTAGGATGCTTTTCCCAACATTCGTCTTGGAGTATGTGTCCTATGACCTTGGTCTTATTTTTCCTTTATTAACTTTATTACATGAATTTTAACCCGGGTCTATTATATAACCCTCCCTCTTGGGGGAACACCGTCCTCAGTGTTCTATGACACCTATAACTAGCAAACCGCTGAAAAACAAAACATACTACCCATGGAGCTTTATAACTTATCTCATTGTAGTATTTATAATGAACAATATGCTCAAGAGAAAAATCCATCATGACAAACATAACAAGATGAAAACCATACCTCTTACCAGAGCTTTATAACACAACTCATTACAATATTTACAATAAGAATCACATATACTTATGCACATTTGCTTCAATTAGAAAATAACCATATTGTTTATGGAGATTTATAAATCCAACTCGATACAGTATTTACAATAAAATACACATATATACATATGCACATTTGCTTTAACCAGCAAATAAAATGATACGATGCCTGCATCTGCAACAACAGAGTACATAGGCTCACACCTCCACCCTCAAAGTGATACTAGGATTCACCTCCTTCCCAGGAAGTCCAGAATCTAATGCCAAAGTCAAACCTGCATCCAATGTCTAGGGATACGATTCTTGCACTACCTATTCGCTCAGTGAACAGTTACCGAACATTGTTCTACGGGACCTTCCCTTCTCTTCTACATAGTCTTTCGGGCAATCCGACCACCCCCTTCCGTGCAGACACTGACCTTCCAATTCCCTGACATCACCTATCTCAAGAAATCCATCCCTTGGAAAGGTTTCCTTGCATCGGAATATCCAAAAACCAAGACATACCCCTATCTCAAAACTATTGTACCAGTCATAACATGCTCATGGAAGTTAATGGAAACTCTTAGGTACTAGTGTCCCACAATGACCCTACTTTTGAAGTGCTTTACTAGCATACCAGTGCTCGTTCCAATTCTTTTTTTTGCTTCTGTTAATTCCATGGAAAAGTTTAGGGGCGAATTTTCGCCCTTGGGCTAAATTAAGGGGTTTTATATTTTTATTGGGCGAATATTTTGTATCATAGTACATTGGTACAAATCGCTTCAAATTTATTTTATAAAAAAGTTAGGTATGGAAGTTAGCCCACCTTATTTTAAGGGAGAGGGTAAAAAAAGTCAATTTAGCCCTTGAAATTAGGAGTTACAATCTTCCATTCGCCCTCATTTTCAAGAAAATGTATTTATTATAGTTATAAATAAAAATATAAATATAGTTGGGGTATGGTAAATAAATAAGAACTCTTTTTATACTTACTCCAAAGGTATGTAAATAAATAAAAATACAAATAAACTAGAGGTATGGTAAATAAATAAAACCTCTTTTTATATTTAGTCCATAACCGTCTTTCTATTTAAGAAGGCTCAAAAACGAGGTTTCATTTACGTGAATCCTATGAGGTATTATAAAAGAGGTATGGTAAATTAATAAAAATATAAATAAATGAGAGGTATGGTAAATAAATAAAATTTTTTTATATTTACTCCATAAGCCACCTTATATTTACGAACACTCCAAAAATGTGTTATATTTAGGTGAAGCCTATGAGCCAAATACCATGGGCCAAATTATTATTAATACCATGCAAAAAAAC
>APFE031625317.1:273866-291838 GCA_000404065.3 Pinus taeda | reverse complement strand
GCCATTCGGGTGGTTCTCTCTACTTTGGTAAAAGACTTTGAGGTGATTTTTATCAGAGGAAAGGTCTCTTATTTGGAAGTTCTTATCTACCAAGGGCAGATCATCTAAATCTCGATGAGGGGCATTAACAGGTGCAACATTCAAAGCCACCGGGGTTTCCATTTCTGGTTCTTGTGGATTCAGATGAAAACCGCGGTTTTCTTTGTGAAATGAAAAACACAAAGGCTATGGGGGACTTAATTGATGAAAACAATGACTGAAATATTATTAATTTGGTCCTTTTCCATCAATTTACAGTGGAAAACTTAGAACTTGCAGGGTTTTGTTAGGAATTGGATAAATACCTGTTTTCGAGGGATGAGCAGCAAAATACAGGTACTGGTTTTGGTTAAAGGGCTTTGAGCTGTGTCGGCTGTGAGTTTTTGAGCAGGATGGCAGCTGAAAACTTCGAACTAATTGACCTTGACATTTTTTGCATGGACGCACAGGTTTACAATATAAAGCAGTGAAAATGACTAGTTTGTTTTATTTACAAAGTCAAGGGTTGGCGAGGGTTTTTGGTTTTCGGATGGATGATGTCAGTGGCAAGTGATACGATGTTTTTGTCACGTATGGGAAGGCGGTAAGCGGTTTCATATTGCATCGCTTTTGGGGACAGGTGGTAATGGACCTTGAGCCAGCGATTCCATAGATCTTTCGACGCGTGGCAAATGCACTGTGCAAAAACCTCTTTGTGATCACGCACTATCGCGCGGTCACAAAGGGTCGTGTGATATTCATAATGGCTGTCAAATCTTGAGGACCTGATCAGACGATTGACGAAAGATGTGATATGATAGATTTTAACAAAAGCGGGCCCGATATAATTAAGGGTTAATTTAACCATATCGGAGTGGCAGGATAGGTTAGGGAGGTTATTAACTAACCATAAGGGCTAATTAATCCCATATTGATTCAGCGGGGGATTAAAGACTGTTAATTGGTTACTGGATAACTAATTAATCCCAAATAAGGATGCATTATAATTATAATTAACCAGGGGCGGGATATATAGAAATTTGGGGTTTTTTATATTTAAATAATACGGGAAAGCATAAATGTTATAAGGTAATTATATAATATAAGTTAAAAGTTAATATGATAATGAAATGGAAAATTGCTAAATGTAAAAATAGTTCATATGTGTATTTAAATTAGGCTTAAGTGGAAAAAGAGTTTTTATGAGAAATATTTGAAATTTTCCTAAGTAAAATAGGATTTTACTTAGGAAAAGACTTGTGAAGGTGAGTGAATAATTTATGAATGATTTTAAATACTTAGGCTTTATAAATTATTGGGTCGAAGGTCCAGTCCTTCCAGAAGTCAAAGAAATGCTCTAAGCCCCTCTAATTTAGCAAATACCTTAGTATTTTGGGGAAAATTAGTGAAATTTTTAGAGAAAATGAGAAGGGCAATTAGTTATTTGATTTTGTTTTGCTTGAGATTTTGCTCAATGCATTGTATGCCTTCGCCTTGTGATTAAAGTAAAATATTAACATACTTAGTGTCATCATTCATCACATATAATTCTGCAACATCATCTACCTACCCTACCTATTTTATCCTAACATTTTTACTTATTTATTTGGGTGCACTTAGACTGGCAAACCCTTATCAAATCTTTTTCTTGTACATGGAAAAGCCTATCTAAGTCTACACTTATTACATCCAAGGGCCCAGATTAAACTATTGAGCTCCTTCTTCACTCTACTTATCTACTTATCTGCCAAGATTACACTATTTGGTTAGATATTTATTCTCTATTTCTACAACATGAAATTGAAATATGAATTAGTCAAGTTTAAACTGTTTGGGTATTCAAGAATTGTGACATAAGTGACAAGCTGCACACAATTGTTTATTATACAAAATGAAAAAAGTAGTGGCATTTAGACTTGCACACTTTCCTGGTCTTTCTTTTGTTGGGGTTCATTTTCTTTTTTTTTTTTAATTTTTTAATTTTTTGAAAATATGGAAAACCTTTGCAACAAGAAAATGTATGAACATATTACATAGCTCATCAAGTCAATCATGACATATGACACCTATTGGTATAGGGGCCTAATAGTGGCTCCACTTGGGAATGGCTTTTTCTGGTGGAAAGTCAAGAACAGTAGATCAAATGGCCTCTGAATGACTTTGACTGTGCTCTGCAATCTTCTTCTTCCTGCTGCCTTATTGTATATATGACAATAGTACTTCTGAAGCTTAGGGCCTTCTCTTCGGGCTTCAACTCCAAAAGTTATTGTCCAATCCAAAAGTGACATTACAAAGGATATAATATGTACATGTTAAACATCATGGTAAATCTTAATAAGTAAGATCAAAGTAATGTTTTAACATTCGACCATTGACTGATCCTTCTTCTACTTCTGTGCCATCCAAGCTTTTGAGAAAATTTGTATTGTTTCCTTGTACGGCATGGATAATGTATGGTCCTTTCCATAGGAAATCAAACTTCCCATGTTTCCTCTTATCTTCTCTTCTGGAATCCCATCTTAACACTTTATTTCCAATGTGAAAATATTCTGCCTTAGTTCTTTTGTCAAATATCTTCTTGAGCTTTTCCTGCCATATTTGGGATTTTTGGTACACCTCCTCTTTCGTCTGCTGCAAATTGATTGTCTGATTAATCGTTCTTTGAATATCATTAGGTTCCACTTAAGCTTCTTAGATTAGTTTCATAACAGGAACTCCTAATGATGAAGTAAATACAACCTCCATGCCATATACTAGTTCATAAGGACTGGTGCTAATGGATTTCTTGGTAGTAAGTCTGTCCGCCCATAGTGCATTTATCAGTTTCTTATGCCAAGTCTTTTTATTTTCTTCCAATAGTTTTTTATTGATATTAATGAGGTTCTTGTTGGAATATTCAGCTAGTCCATTTCCTTGTGGATAATAAGTTGTGGAATGGCCTAAGGTAATGTGGTATTTATTGCAAAAACTCATCATCTTTCTTGATTTAAAAGTTGTTGCATTATCATTTATGATTTTAATAGGGCAGCCAAATCTGGACAATTTATTAGTTTCTAGGAAATCTATGAACATTGTCTTTGTGGCTTGTTTGGAGGGGATGGCCTTTATCCATTTGGTAAAATAATCAGTGGCAGTGAGTATCCATTTATGTTGACCAAAGGAGGGAGGATGGATTTCACCAATGAATTCAAGACCCCATTATTAGAAGGGTTTCTCAGTAGAGATGGGCTTCAGGGGTAAAGGTAATAGTCTTCTCTTGCCCTCAAAAATTTGGCATTTATGGCAAGAGGTGACAAATTTTTTCACATCAGCAAACAAGGTTGGCTAATAGAAACCAGCCCTTATGATCTTATCTGCAGTTGATTTCCAGTAGAGGTGTCCACCATGGTCTCCTGCATGAAATTCTTGAAGTGCCTTGTCAGCTTCATTTTTTAGCAAACAATTTAATAAGATTCCTTCATGATTTTTCCAAAAAAGAGCATTATCTAAAATACAAAACTTTAAATCTTTCATCTTTAAAAACCTACTTTTTGTTCTAAATAACCCTGTAGGAGCCTGTAGGTTTTGTAACACATAAATTATATCAGCATACCAAAGTGAATCTAAAAAGGCTTGGTTGATCTGTGGAGTCACCATCTCTTGTTCGTTATCCAGTTCATTTATGTCCAGTGCTTGACAATTGGTTTCTGCCATGAGTTTGGCCAATCTCTGTCCTTTTATCAACTTTGTAGGTTTTATTTCAATATCATACTCTAAGATGGTAGCAATCCATTTACCCCTTTTGCCCTCAATTCCATCCTGAGTGAGGATGTCTTTAACAACTGCATTTGGTACATAAGCTATCACATGAGAGTATAATATGTAAACTCTGAAGTCTTTAATGGCTTTAACAAGTGCAAAAGCTTGTTTTTCCATGATTTTGTATTTCAGTGATGCATCTCTGAGTGATTTACTAAAAAAGGTGATAGGTTTTTCACATCCTTGGCCATCATTTTGTAATAAAACAGTTGTTATAGTGTGCTCTGAGGCAAAAGAAAAAGTTATGAAGTCTCTATCAAACTGGGGACTTGTAAGGACTGGTGTTCTAGTTAAGCCATTTTAATTTCTTCAAATGCTTGTTTGGCTTCTACTGCCCATTTTATACTTGAATCCTTTTTTAACATATTTTTAAGTAATCTAATGAGTTCTGCTAGGTTAGATATGAATCTTCTCAAGAATTTTATCTTTCCTAAGGAAGCTTGAAGTTCTTTGATATTTCTCGGATGAGGTATTTGTAAAATTGCTTCTATTATGGCAGGGGCGATTCAAATGCCATCCTTTGAAATGATGTGTCCTAAGAGTTTACCTTCTTCTAGGCCAAACAAATGTTTCTTTAGGTTTAAAGAAATACCATATTTTCTGCATTTTAAGAATACTTGTCTGAGATGGTCCAAATGCTGCTGATCTGATTTAGAAAAAATAGTTAGGTCATCTAGATATACGATAAGAAAATCATGAATCTCTTTAGCAAATGCAATGTGCATTTCCCTTTGGAAAGTAGCTCCTGCATTTTTAAGTCCAAATGGAATTTTGATATACACAAATGTACCCCATGATGCTGTAAAGGAAGTTTTTTCTTAGTCATTAGGATGAATCAGAATCTGATTATATCTTGAAAATCCATCTAAAAGAGAAATCCTAGAAGAACCTACTACCCTTTGCAAAATATGGTCCATCTTGGGTAAAGGGTAGTTATCTTTAAGGGAAACCTTATTCACATTCCTCAGATCTACATGTAATCTTATTTCCCCAGTTTTCTTCCTAGTGGGTACTAAATTAGATACCCACTTGGAAAATCTTATAGGTGCAATAATCCCCGCTTTATACATACGTTTAATTTCTTTTTCAATCAAAGGTAGAAATACAAGGTTGATTCTCCTGAGTTTTTGTTTGAATGGCTTCTGGTCTTCTTTCAGAGGTATGGTATGTTTAATTATTGAGCTATCATATGATTTCAAATCCTCATAACTATACGCAAAAACATCCTAGAATTCCCTCATAAGTTCATCCTATTTTTATCATCTTTGGATTGTCTTATGTTCCTAAATTACATTTTTCAATGTCTACCTTTAATGGTTCCATCTTTGGTTTCGTATAAATATCGTTGGAATCAAAGAGGTCTTCTAGAGGAGTTAAACCTTTGGGCAGATGATTGTCTTTTAGGTGAATGACCTCTGCTTCTTTTTTGATCATCTCATCATGGTCCATTTGTTTTAGGTCTTGAATTTCTTTTTTAGCTAATTTTGTGGGGTGAAGCATTTGAATTGAACTTTCTTCCAAAATGTTGGTTTCTACCTCATCTACTTGTTTAAAGTTATTGTCTGCATCAACATTTATGTAATTGTGAGAAAATTCTTTGTCTAAAGTTAAAAATTATTGATATGCTCATCACTTTCGAAAACTTACCAGTTCTTTAGATTGTCAGGGATAGCTCGTCTATGCCTAATTTCAACAGTAAACTGATGATTAGGTTTGAAAGGCAATTTACAGGTGCTAGAAAACATGGCCAGACTATGAGCATGTAAGTTATGTTTTTTAGGTACTACAGCAAGACTAGTTTCCAAAAAAGCATTAAGAATCTCTATGATTGTTCCCCTATAGTATCCTAATCTAGGATCCCTAGTAAGGTACTTTCCTTTAATCTGATTAACAATTAATTCTAAATCACCTATGACAAAAAGTCTAATTGCTCCTAATCTTTTGACAAGTTTAATTCTTGGCAAAAGAGCTCCATACTCTGTCATATTATTGGTGCACTTAAAAGTTAGTCTGTAGGCATGGCCTTCAGCATGGTCATTTTCTAAGTTGTGCACCCAAATTCCTACCCCTGCCCCTAACTTGTTGACTGAACCATCAAATTCTAAATGCCAAAGAATTTCATGGACATAATCAGTGTCAGGGGTGGTGGGAATTTGTTTAGCAGGGGGATTTAGTTTTTTGTTTTCATCTGATCTTTCTTTGCTATCTGAATCATCATTGGTATCTGAGATTTTATGAATTTGAACACTAGTTTTTCCTTTTTTAATTTCTTTTAGTTCTACTTCTAAAACTTGTTCATTGTTGGCAGGATTGGTTTCAGCATGGTACTGAATGAATGAATCCATATCCAAGTGTACTAAGTAGATAGAAAAATTTTATGGTTTTCCTGACTACTTACTACATATTTCATTAATGTCTCTCTGTATAGCTTCTTAGGTTGGCCGAAAACAGATATAGTAGCATAAGACATGTCCAATTGAAGTGATCCTTAAAGCTTAGCACCCCAGGACCTGGATAATAACATTCCATATTTTGGAGATATATCTGCTACTACTATATCCATCAAGATTTTTTTGCAGGGTATTGAACTAAAAAAACACACAAGTCTTTTATTAATCCTAAACATCTCACTTGACTTGAATCAAAATAAAAAAGATCTTTATATGATCTAGTGATGTCAAGATCTAATTTCTCCATCACAGACTTGGGCATTAGGTTGTGAGATGCCCCAGAATCAAACATGGCATTGTGAAGGATTTTATCATGAATATTTGAGCTCACATAAAAGGGAGGAACACTTCCTTCTAAATGTTTCCCATTTACTTCAGGGCCAAAGATTAATTCTGGTTGGTCATCAAAAAAATTTACAAAGTTTTCAGTTCCAGTGATTTTAAGTGATCTGTTAATTTGATCTCGATAGGCATTATGTTTAGCTAATTCAAACAATGGAACAACTATCTTTATTTTGCCTACTCCAGTTTCCAGATTGAAAGGTTTTCCTGTTTGGGTTGGGATTCTCTCTATTTTCTGTGTTTTCTGTGTTTTTATCTTTTTCAAGAGTGGGATTAGCATTTACATTTTCTCCTAAATCAACTTTTGGAGGTTCTTCCACGGTTGCCTTAGAAATAAGGGGAGTGGAAGAGTCTCTATTATTCGGTTGATTGTCAGACACATCTACTATTATTGGATTAGGTGGGTTATTGTTTGATCTAGACAAAATTTGTACAGGAGTAGTAGCTGCTTTACATTTGATAGGTTGTTTTGAAGATTTCTGTTTGTTGACTTCAGGAACATCAATTCTCTTACTCCTTAAGTTATGTTGCTTGTGTACTTCGTAGATGGTTGTATCATATCCCTCCCTAAAATCAAACGATTCTCCTCACTGAGTTGGAAATTGTTTGAGAATGTGAGCCTCTTGATCATCTTGAGTTAAAAAAACTTCTCCTTCATTGTTAAGTCCCATAAGATTTATCTGAGTATCTTCAGGGGGACCCTCGAAGCTGGAAGCTTCTATGTAATTCTCCTGGAAAGGGGGTCTGATGTTTTGATCTGGACTAGTTTTCCCAAGGTTCTGGTTTTGGTTTTTTCGGAAATTAGGATTCCTCCTGTGTTGGCTGGCTGACCATCCCAAAGGGATTTTCTTTCTATTGTTTCCACTTTGTCCCCTAGTCTTTCCATCCCTTTAATTATAGCATCCAGTTTCTGTTCAACAGGTGAAATTTCTTCTTTCACTGGTATCCTTCTTTCACTTCTAACCTTGGCTCGTATAGACATCAAGTTGGCTTCAACACTGACAACTATACTTTTCATTTCTTCCAAAGTTCTAAGGGCTCATTCCCTTAGCTAAAAAACCATATCGAAATCAAATCCATCTGGGAATTTAATTAGGGCCAAATCAGGTGGGGGTCTGAGGTTTTGAGGAATGACATTGTAGACAATGTTGAACCTAGGGCAGTAATCCTACACAGTTTCTTGTGTTCCTCTCTTAATTTTTTCATACTCGGATAAGATCTGCAAAAGATCTTTCTTCTTCCCCCAATGATTCAAGAATTGTGTATATATGGCTTCTAGGTTATCTATGTTGTTTACTCTTAAAGCCCTAAACCAGAATCTGACTTCCCCAGTAAGACTCTGAACAAATATCCTCATTCTTATATCATCAACATCTATTTCATATATTTCAAAGTATTTAGTCATTCTTTTGGTATGTTGTTGAGCTGTGTAGGTACCAGTACCATCGAATGGAGTAATTTTACTTTGATAGTCTTGAGGCATGGCACCTAAATTGGCTGGTAGATTCAGAGGGGTATACCTATTTGCCATGGCTATAGGTAATGATAGAACAACAAGTGGGGTATGGGTAACAATGGGAATCTGGGTTGTGAATGGAGGGGTAGAAGGAGGGGTTTTTGGTGGAGTAGTTTGGGGTTGAGATATTGGAGGAAATGATGAGGAACTTGCAGAAGAAGCAGTGATTATAGAGGGATCAGGTATTCTTTCAGAAGTAAGCTCAGATTGTATTGAATTCTATAAATGTCTGTCTATTGAGAAACTAACAGCTTCAAACTGTAACTCTTCAATAAACACTGGGTCTAGAACCAAGTGGATCAATTCAGAGTCAGAAAATGTTACAAATAAAGAGGTCTCAAAATGCTCATCAAAGGGTTCGTCCTCTAAATGAATCCACCTATCAGGGCGAGATCTCGATCTGAAGATGAGTCAAGAGCTAGCAGTATTTTCTTGACTTTCCTGTCTCCTAAGAATTCTGGAGATCAGATTGGGGTTCTCAAACATAGGTGGTGGATTTGGATCAAGATTTGACCTAGTGTAACAAGTCCTTTCTAAAGCCAGATTTCTTGGTTTTGATTTTCTGAATTAATATCAACAACAACTTCTGTGATTTCTTTAAGATGTTTCAGATTTGAATTAAAACCTTCCTAAAGATTTGTTTGACTGAGGAACTGGTTCATGTTCAGTTCATAAACTAGACTGGAGAGAGACTGAAGCAACATTCATCTACTTATGCATTTGCAAAGCAAGAGCAGTTCGAAGGCTACCTAGCTAACTTCAGGCTTCGTCTGTAGTTTCTAAAGTAAACAGCAATAACAACAAATTTTCGTTCCCCAATGAAGTTGCCACTATGTTATCACTCATATTTTCCTAGAAATTGTAAGAAGAAGAAAGGGGTCTGAGGTAACCACAAACCAACTTTGGGCACAGAATCTAGCCAATCTGTACCTAGAGAGGGCTCTCTCTTTAAGATTTAGCTTTGTTTTATAAGGTTTTCGGCTAGTTATTAGGGCCTTGGGATTTTGATTGAGTTTGTTGGTGAAATTCAATAGCAAAGGGGTATCACTGAGTACTTCAGGCCATTGGGCTAATGGAGTCAAAGGAAGATGGCTCAACTGAATTTGGTTTCTTTTTCAAGGATGGTTTCATAGGGCAGTATAGCTAAACAAGGAACAAATGATGACTTGAAAAGATGAAATTGGCTCAAAAGTGAAGAAGGGAAATTAAGAATTCTTCCACATGTCTTGAGAGAAGAGAACTTGACTGATCACCAATAAAGAGCAATTAAAAATTCTTTACTAAATGATCAAAATGGGTAAACTAGGAAACAAAAGCAATTAAGAATTCAATGCTTATCATAGTTTAGAGGAAAGCATTAAGAATAAAAATGATTGAAAACAGATTGCACTAGAGCACTTTCTGAATTAATATTTTTCATTTTAATATTTAGATATGGAACATAATTGAAATATTTAAACTAGAAAGCAATAACACATGAGTTATAAGATGCTTATTTGTCCAATGTATTGCACTTGGATCCTGTGAAAAGTCATTTGTATCAATTCTACATCCAGTCATCCATGCAAGATTTGGTCCAATAGCACTTTATTCCAAAATAATCAATTTACAACAATGTCTAAAAATCCACACTCAATCCTCTAAATGAGGGAGTATTTATACAAAAACTTTACAATAAAATATCTCATAACAAAGTGAGATATGTTCTGAGATGACTAACTATATGTTGCATGAAAATAGAGACAAATGGTCTCATAGATAGCAGATAGAGACAAACTGATGGTTTTTTGTCCCTATTCTTGTGAGTGTACTGGAGTCAGGCCCTATGATTGAGCATCTTGTTGTTTTTTATGTAATTTTGTGCTGGTCGTTCTGCTTTTCATCTTCTTACTGATACACTTTAACCTGCTCCAAGACTCTTTACCTGTTTGATCTCTGTTTATCCTCTTTACCATCATTGACCGTAATAAATAATCAAAATTTACTTTTTACTAAGGACAAATTACAAAATTTCCAGCATTTCTTCCCACCATTTTGGTTGCCGTATTTTGGTCCTTTGAAGTTTTTTGAGGATATCTTCAGTCTCTATGTACCTAAAAAAAGTAGGCTGAACTGGAAACAAATGCTTTAACTCATGTTCAACATAGAAGAGGTTCTCTAGACTGTCATAGAGAACTCTACCCCTAGGCAGTGCCTTTGGTGTTGATGTGTTGGTTGATGAACTTGCATGGTTATTTGCATATTGATCCAGTTTATCAACATAATCTATGTGCCTCATCAATTTATCATTTATAACTAAAGGACTGGGTAGCCCTTTGTTTTGCAAAATACCAATTTTTCTCATAAAAGCATTAATTTCCTCCTGCATGCTTTGGCATCTTCTCTCCAAATTTTGCATCAGAGACCTTTTAGTTAATACCTTTTTGACTTCCAGAATAGTCCATGTTCTGTCTTTAATGCCCAGTTCTTCAAGCTGGTACTTATTCTTGCTATTCAAAAAATTTATGAGCCTGGTGGCTTCCTCAGGCATCCTTCCTAATTTTGCTTTTGTCCTCTGAATTTCTTCTAAGGCTGCCTTTACTAAATCAATTTGTTCAAAAATTATTTGTATTGATGGTTAAACATCGTTTATTGACTGAGTGATGTTGGTCCAAAGAATTTTCTCAATATCTGCCAAAGGTTTGTCTAATGTGAGGTCCTTTTCTAATGATTTCACCTTTTGTTCTAACCCCTTAATTTCCCTCACTTTTTCTGAAAAAATTATCTTTGAAAAGTCATATTTCTATTCCAATGTATCATATTGTTCCTTCACCTTTTGCAATTCTGGAACTTGGAGCTTCATCTCCTCCATTGATTTTATCAGTTCTTCTGTGCTCGAACTTGAAATACTTTCTTGTGTTGTTCTTGCTATTACTACTGTTGTTGCTCCTCTAACTATTTCAGTTGTGACTAAGGGGGCATTTGGGGCCAAAGTTATTCCAAGGGTTGAAGGGACTGCAGTTGAGACTACTGGTATTATGTTGGGAGGCTGAGAGGTCGACTCTCCCTGCCTGTTCTTCAATGATTTTTCTAGCTCTTGCTCGGTCTCATTCAATCGTTCATTAAACTTTAGGAGCAAGTCCATAAGCTATTCTTCAGACCTTTGTTGTATAACCTCAACAGTCTGTGGATGCCCGGAAGGAGGCAACTTTAGCTGCTTTCTTAAGGCATTTATGTCTTCATCTTTCTTTTTAATTAAAACTTCTACAGCCTTCACATCTTTCGGATCATGACCTAACCCAATGATCAATTCTTCTAAAGATTTTATTCTATTATCTTTAGCCTGTGAGGAGGCTCTCTCCAGCTGTAACTGGGTAGTTGTATTATTTAAAGAATTCTCCAGCTTATGGGCCATCATGGCCTTACCAGTCAAAGTAGAGTAGACCATCTCCCCTGTGTGTTTGTGTAACTCAATTTGGTCCAAGGGATGAATGTCCTTTCACATGACCTCAAAATTGGTTCTGAGGTAATCTGTTGTTGATTAAGGCTATTGCACTTTAAGTTTGAAATAACTCATTTTCATTTTACCTTCTTTGATGTCATAGCCCGACATCAACCTGTTTTAATTAGTGGGAGTCATTTTCAAATACTGATTGTAGACCTCGATTCTCAATGGCTCATTTCTGGCTTTTATTTCCTAAAACTTCTTTTTCATATCCAGATTGTCTTGTCCTGGTGGCCTAAAAGATGATACCTCTGCACTTTGTTGTCTCTCCAGCTCCTATCTCTGTGAGCTTGTAGATGTCCCACCAACTAGGAAAGTTTGATGACTATTTACACCTTCTTTTCTTTGACTATCAGTAGTTTCTTCAAAAAAATATTCTTCTGAAAGAGGATTTAGCCTTTGCCTCTTAGCACCAGTCTGTTCAGAGAGTCCACTGGCAAGCGTAGCTACTTCCCCGTCTCTCCTTTTGTTCTTTTCCTCATTCAGAGGAGTCTGCAAGATTGGGGGTTCTCCCACATTGACTTGAGTTGGAGGAGTCTATATGTTGGCTTGTTCCTTAGAGGTCCCTGTGAGTGGTGTATAGATCTAATGTGAGTGCCTTTGAGTCCCCAGCGGTTAAGGCACTTATCACCGATGCTGACTTCTGAGAAATTTCAAACTGTACCTATCCAAAAAAGTCTAGGGAAAGAGTCTTTTCAAGATCTTTCATTACATTTTCTATGTTGACCTGTTCACTATCAGTTTCTACTAAGGTCCCTTTCCTCCATTCATCCAGGTTGGCAAACTGTTCAATCTCTGGGATTCTATGGTGTATGTATGGTTCCAGCCAATTCTTCATTCTTTTATCACAGATAAAGCTATGAGGGTCATATGGAACCCAACCAAAACTTTTGTGTAATTTAAGGTGATCTTCTAAAATTCTCTCTGCTTCTCTCCATGCTTCCCTATTGTTGTAGATGAAAGGGCCTAATTGATTCTTCATCCTGAGTTGTGATTTCTTTTTGGCTTTTTGAAAATGAACCAAGTCTGAATGTATCATTTGTTTGAAGTATTTCAATGCAAACAGTCTCATTGGAACGTATTTGGGTAGCTTGAAAAGGAAAAGCTCGCACCCATATATCCTTATTTCTGTATAATTCTGGTATAAATACCAGTCACCTATCTATACTGCTTGGAGAGCTGAGGATCTTTTTAATTTCACCACTGATCTTGGGAGGGGAAATCCCTGTCAATAAGGTGGTTGCTTGATGAACAAACTGATCAATAAACTCATTATAGGAGTAAGGGGAATCAAAGGTTTTATGGAAAATGGAAGTCCAAAAGATAACAGACCTTGGATTGCCCTTGGTATCAAACTTCATGACAGGGAAAGGGAAATTTTCTGACTGATAATAAAGCATGAGATGATATATGAAGGTGGTAAATTTGAAAATTCCTTCATTGTCCAGTTTCATGAACTGTTCATGAATTTTATCAGCAATAAAGGAGGCATAATCATACTTAACGGCAAGAGCTATCCAGGAGTAAAAATTGACAAAAACACTAAGGTTAATTCATCAACAAATTCACTAGTGTTGATTCCCATAACTAAAAATATCATATCAACTATGAGTCTTCCCATATCTATGAAGAAAGTTTGCATATAAGGAGATGGGCCCTTAGGCTGATGTTTCTGTAATATGAAAGTCTGACAGAAACGATTAAGTTCTAATTGGGATAATTTAGTTGATTTCTCAAGTAAATCCCCAATGGAAATGGGAGTGAGAGCTTGATTGGGGTGAAATTATAACATCTCATTGATTGACTCAGCGGTTATTGGAAAGAGGATTGTTTGGCTAGGGGACATAACTGCTCTGTGGTTATGCTCGTAATTGGCATGGCATTGATGAATTATATCAGAGAAAACATGGACTGAAGGGAGAAAGTATCTGGGAAGATTGGATTCCAACAGCCCTAGGACATCAGAGCCATTCAAGTGGTTATCTCTACTTTGACAAAGGACTTTGAGGTGATTTTTATCAGAGGAAAGGTCTCTTATTTGGAAGTCCTTATCTGCCAAGGGTAAATGGTCTAAATCTCGATGAGGGGCATTAATAGGTGCAACATTCAAAGCCACCAAAGTTTCCATTTCTGTTTCTTGTGGATTCAGAAGGAAATTATGTTTTTCTTTGTGAAATGGGAAACACAGAGGCTATGGGGGACTTAATTGACGAAAACAATGACTGAAATATTATGAATTTGGTCATTTTCCATCAATTTACAGTGGAAAACTTAGAACTTACAGGGCTTTGTCAGGAATTGGATAAATACCTGTTTTCGGGGGATGAGCAATGAAATACAGGTACTGGTTGTGGTTAAAGGGTTTTGAGCTGCGTCGGCTGCGAGTTTTTGAGCAGGTTGGCGGCTGAAATCTTCGGACTAATTGACCTTGACGTTCTTTTGCATGGGTGCATAGGTTTACAGTATAAAGCAGTGAAAATGACTTGTTTGTTTTATTTACAAAGTTAAGGGTTCGTGGGGGTTTCTGGTTTTCCGATGGATGATGTCAGCGGCAAGTGATATGAAATTTTTGTCGCATATGGGAAGGCAGTAAGCAGTTTCATATCGCGCCGCTTTTGGGGACGGGTGGTAGTGGACCTCAAGCCAACGATTCCATAAATATTTCAACGCATGGCGGACGCACTGTGCAAAAACCGCTTTGTGATCGCACACTATCGCGCGGTCACAAAGGGTCGCCCGATATTCATAACGGCCGTCAAATCTTGAAGACCTGATCGAACGGTTGATGGAAGATGTGTTATGATGGAGTTTAACAAAGGTGGGACCAATATAATTAAAGGTTAATTTAACCATATCAGGAGTGGCGGGATAGGTCAGGGAGGTTATTAACTAACCATAAGGGTTAATTAATCCCATATTGATTTGGGGGATTAAGGGTTGTTAATTAGTTATTGGCTAACTAATTAATCCCGATTAAGGATGCATTATAATTATAATTAACCAGGGGTGGGATATATAAAAATTTGGGGTTTTTTTTATTTAAATAATACAGGAAAGGGTAAATGTTATAAGGGAATTATATAATATAAGTTAAAAGTTAATATGATAATGAAATGGAAGAGCACTAAGTGTAAAAATAGTTGATATGTATATTTAACTTAGGCTTAAGTGGGAAAACAGTTTTTATAAATTATTGGGCCGAGGGTCTAGTCCCTCCAGAAGTCAGAGAAATGCTCTGAGCCCCTCTAATTTAGCAAATACCTTAGTATTTTGGGGGGAATTAGTGAAATTTTAAAGGAAAATGAGAAGGGGAGTTAATTATTTGCCTTTGCTTTGTTTGAGATGTTGGTCAATGTACTGTATGCTTTGGCCTTGTGATGAAAGTAAAAGATTAACATACTTAGATTCATCATTCATCACATATAATTCTGCAACATCATCTACCTACCCTACCTACTTTATCCTAGCATTTTAACTTCTTTATTTGGGTGCACTTAGACTGGAAAACCCTTATCAAATCTTTTTTTTGTACATGGCAAAGCCTATCTAAGTCTACACTTATTACATCCAAGGGCTTAGATTAAACTATTGAGCTCTTTCTTCACTTTACCTATCTACTTATCTTCCAAGATTACACTGTTTTGTTAGATATTTATTCTCTATTTCTACAACATGAAATTGAAATATGAATTAGCCAAGTTTAAACTGTTTGGCTATTCAATAATTGTGACAAAAGTGACAAGCTACACACAATTGTTTATTACACAAAGTGAAAAAAGTAGTGGCATTTAGACTTGCACGCTTTCCTGGTCTTTCTTTTGTTGGGGTTCATTTTCTTTTATTTTTTGACCATTTTTATTCTTTTTACCCTTTGATTTTTATTTTAGGGTATACCCTCTTTACATTTTTTAAATTTTTTAATTTTTTGAAAATATGGAAAACCTTTGCAACAAGAAAAGATATGAACATATTACATAGCTCATCAAGTCAGTCATGACATATGACACCTATTGGTATAGGGGCCTAACAAATCCTTTAAGGTTTGTCACCAAAGCCATTTTCAATGACACTTTTGATGAGGTTCGTTAAAGGCCCATCACTTATTCTCTCTTTGGTGACACTTCTAGTGACGATATTTTATTGACCCTCACCAATTCTCTTTTTGGTTACTTTTAGTGATGGTCAAAAAATGTTCGTCGTCATTGATCATTCTAATGATATTTCTATGACACCATGTACCTGTTACTATATTTTTTTCAAAAGATAACAATTTAAAACCATTGTTGTGGAATTTTTTTCATTATGTATCCAAGGTCATAGTGGATATAGTCAGTCCATTTGTTAAGAATTAATTAGTGTGTATCATTTCCCTCAAGTCATAAGAATATAGTTTTCCTATGAGTCAACACATGATTCGTCTCTATTAGGTTTATTATCTAGTAAATTTTCTTTAGATAAAGTTCCACTAGTGTGTGTAGGAACTATATTATTTAATACATAATCAAGCTTTTTCAATTATATTAATGAGAGAGACCTAACACTCCTAAACACTCAAGGAACATGTTGAGTCCCAAACTTACACCTTCCCTACATCCTTTTTAACCTTTTTCTCTAGTTACCTAAACCTCTAAGCTATCAAATCATTGCATAATAGTTTAAAATGAGTATATAAATGGTTTCCTAACTATGTTTTGTGATTGTTGTTTGATTTAGATTTTTGTTCAACCAGCTGCGGAATCTGTCACTTTCCACAGCTAGCATCAGTTTCCGCAGCCTTTTTGTTAAACTGTATGCTACATGTGTCCATTGAAGAACTTAGCCACATGGGCAAGCCATAAAGGACGTGGACATGGAACGTGTCCCCTTGGTTCAGCTAAATCATCCATAGAAGCCCGTGGTCAAGGCCAGTCAAACGATGGTCAACATAAGGAGTTAAGCGGTGGCACGGCTCTGTTTTCAGCACGAGAAGGATTGCGTGGCAAGGTCCTAAGTTTTATGAGGTGTATTAACACCTAGGGACTGCTCATCGACCGAATCCAACAAACCATCTCTTGGATTTACTGCCCACGGCTACCATGCTGCTATAATTCTGGTTCTTGTCTTTTACGTGCTTGGCTACCAATGTAGGCCATGTTAGTTTGTTATGTATTTTCTGCTATAAATGATGCAACTTCATATGCGTATAGCTAGTTAGTTTTTGTGTGTAAACTTGACTGTTGTAAGAGCCTTTGAGCCGAGACTTAGTATTTATTTCATAACTGCTTTGCAATATATGAGAAGACACTCATTTTGCGTACAATTTCGTGATTGGTTCTGATTGACCGAGGGTGCAAAGGGCCCCTATACACCAAGGTCCTGTAGTTGATGTATAGTTTTATGTTTTTCTTCATTTTACGCTCTTGATACCATAGTACTTGCTGTATATATTAACTTGCTCATGGTTTATGTCATTTGCTGTTCATAAGTCTCTTTTATGCTTTTATTTGATTGTCAACTGATCAGTGTTTGCATTTCAGGTTCTAATAGGAAGCCCGGGCAGTACATATAATTTTGATGACTAATGACATAATGGGATTATCTTGTCCTACTGTTGATTTGTTTTATTGGTTTTAATTCCAGCATTGCTTATTTCTTAGTTTTACTTTGTTCATTTTCTTTTCTGCAAGTTAGTGATTAGACTATTCATATCATTCTTCAGTTACCAAATGATGAGAGATTGTAGAGTGAATGTGTAGCTTAATATTAATTTTATTTCATGCAATTTAGATATCAGATCATTCAATTTGTGTATGACTACTTCCTATAGCCAGAGCGAGTCAAATGGTGAGGGGTCAAAAATGAGTTGATGTGATATGATTAGTTTACTTTGATTTCAGTCTTTAATTTGCTTTGAGTTCAGTCTTTTCCTTTTTTTTTTATAACAGCAGCAAGGATACTGAGTTCCATAGTCATAGTTCCTTGTTTTGTTAATTAAAATCTAGGCACATCTTGATTTCATCATTGTAAAGTCTGAACACCTTTGGAACACTTTGAAGTTTGGAAATTATTCATTGAATACAATTGTCCATATTTGATTACTAGAATCACCATCTCACACACCATTTCACATTAGGGAATCAACAGGAAGATAAATCCAAAAACAAATCAAAAACTAAAAACGACAAAGAAATAAGAAAATGGTTATCTTGCATAGATAGTGCACTTCACTTCAATAGTTTACGACCCCCGGATTGACAATTAATATAGCAATTTAGAACACACTAAATTGACACAAACATTTTGGCGTCATTGCCGGGGAAGTGAAACTAGGTAGCCAAATTCTTAAAATATATATATATATATATAAAAACAAGAAAATTTCAAG
>APFE031625317.1:200568-229143 GCA_000404065.3 Pinus taeda | reverse complement strand
AGAACTTATCTGCTGAAGATTCCACATGGGAGGATGAGAATTTTATATAGAAGCATCCAGAACTACTCAAGCGTTGAGTACAACACTTTTTTGAAGGAGAGGGGCATGTTGGGTCCCTATAATACTAGTGATTACCCCATTACTATTGCAGTTGTACCCCTTATTAATATTGTTGTGCCCCTATTGTCCCCATATTGTTATTACTGTGCCCCATAGAATCCCTCTATTGTTATTTTTGTGGCTTTATATTATTATTGTTAGGTCGGTTGGGTTATTTGGTGACTCCTTAGACTCCTATATATAGAAAGGAGGTTTTGTCATTTGAATCATCCAAGAATTGTTCATTTATGTAATGTAAAGGAGGTTGCCCCCTCGAAGAGGCTGAATTCTAAGGCGTTGATCTATCTTTTCTATCTTTTTCTTGAGCTGGTTTCATAACACGGAGCTTTGAAAACAATGAGAAAATGAAAGAGATAAATGTTGAACGAACCCTTTTAAATCCATTTCCCAAGTGGGAAAACAAATTAACCATTAAGTATGGGTGACGGGTGGATGATGTGACGGGAAAATGATGTGGGGAGTGACATGGAGGGATGCAATGGTGAAGAGAGGATGTGTGTGGACTCACTTGGTAGGCTTGCTTGACAGGTATAGAACATCACGTGCTAAAATTGAAGGCAAATCAGAAAAACTATTTATTTCTTTGCACCTCTCCCCTCTAGTAGTTTCTTACAAATGGGTTAGGGGGTGGTGCAATGAATCCCAACAAGTGATCTCTTGATCAGCGGGATTGGGATCTCGGTATGTGTCATGCCACACCTTTTTTAACATTTGTGTTGTTTAGTGAGGTGCAATTACATGTGATGCGACTACTAGAAAAAGTTTTCACGATTCACCGTTGAAACTGCATGGTGGTTAGTCCTTGGGTTTATTTTTTGTTGCCCCACTTTCTTTTTATTATGCACGAAGCTCTGAAAAGTTAGAATGTATACTAATAGTAAAGCATTTGATTCTAACATTTACTTAAAACTTCATCCCTTTTTTTTGCTCTCTTTTTTTTATATTTTTGGAAAACAAAGTCTTATGTACAACAAGTCCAACATATTATTCTATACTTTTTAAAGGACATTTGCATAATCCTTACTAAGAAAAACCCTAGCGATTCAGGGACATAAGGTGTCAATTTGGTCCGAGGGTATAAAAACCAAAATAAGCAACATAAATAAGTTATGTAAGCTACAATAAGTTTTTTTGGGTAAGTCCCATGTGACCACACTACCCACAATCTCTTAAGCCAACGTTTTGTGAAAACCCACCTCAATCTCTATCTCTTTCTCCCTCCCTCTCTATCCCTCGTCCATATCTATTTCATTTTTTCCCTTTCTCTCTCTCTCTCTCTCTCTCTCTCTCTCTCTCTCTCTCTCTCTGTCACCCACCCACTCTCTCTCCCTCTTTCTCTCTCAATCTCACCCAACCACTCTATCTCTTCCCTCTCTCTGTCCCTCCCCCTCTCTCACCCCTCTATTCCCCTCACCCCCTTCTCTCTTCCTTTATCTTTCTCCTTCTCTCTCTCTTTCCTTCTCTCTCCCCTATCTCCATCTCTCATGTATCCCTCAAGCCCTCTCTCTCTTTGACCTCCCCCTCCTCTCTCTTAGTCTCCTCCTCTTCTCACTACATCCCTCCCTCTCTCCTTCTATATCATTCTCTATCTCCACCTCGTTCTCTCTTCTTTGCTATTTATATCTCTCTTCTTCCTACTCTCTCTCCCAATATCTCCCCCCTCCAACTCTGTATCTATCTCCCTCCCCTCCTTCTATCTCTCTTTCTCCCCAAAAAACACCCTCTGTCTTTATTTCCCCTCCATCTCCATATATATCCCATCCATTTCAATTTATATATTGTTCCATTTGTCATTTCTCTCTCTCTCTCTTCTTACCCATTTCTCTCTCCCTCTCTCTCCACCATTCGAATCTATATCTATCTCCCTCCCTCTCTCCTCTTTCAATATCAATCCCCTCCTCTCTCTTCTCCCTTTCCATATCCTTATATATTTGTCTCTCCCTTACTTACCCTCTCTATTTCCATTTACATATTTGTCTCTATATTTATCTCTCTTCTTTCCTCTCTTTCTCTCTCTATCATCATTCCTCTCTCCTTCTCTCCTAGTAAATCCCTCAATATCTCTCTCCCACATCTCTCTTTCTCTTTGTCTCTCATTTTCACCACCCCCCTTTCGTTATCTATCTCTCTCCTCTAGCTCTATTTTTGTCTCCCCCCCCTCTCTCTCTCTCTCTCTTCCCTCTCCCCCCTGTCACTCCCTCTCTCCCCCCTCCAATTCCATGTTTAAATCCATCCATCTCTCCTTCTCTCCTTCCCTCCCTAACTACCAGCCACCTCTCTCTTGCTTCCTCTCTTTATCTATCCCTCCCTCACTCCCTCAATTATTCCTTCACACCAAGCCCCTTTCAAATTTGTCTCTCCCGCTCCCCCTCACCATATGTCCTCTCACACTCTCTCTCTCCTCCATCACTCTATTTATTTCTATCTCTTCTCCCATTGCTCCCTCTCTCTCCACCTCTTCTGTTTACACATCTCTATTCTTCTCTCTCTATCTGCCCCCCCCCCCCCCCCACAAAACTCCATCTCTATATTCCTCCCTCTCTCTCCCATGCCCCCCTCTCTCTCTCTTCCCCAACACTCCCTCTATCTTTGTTTTCTTCCCTCTCTCTTCCCCATCTAACTCTAGATCTCTCTCTCTCCCCATCACTACATCCCCCTCTCTCTTTCAATGTGTACCCCCATCTCTCTTCATCTCTCTTCCCTTCCAACTTTATCTCTATCTTTAGTCTTCTCTCCTTTGCCCCTTACCCACCCTCTCTCTCTCTTCATCTCTCTTCCCTTCCAATGTTATCTCTCTCTCTCTCTCTCTCTCTCTCTCTCTCTCTCTTGTTCTCTCCCCTCCTCCCTCTCCACTTCATTAATTTATTTATCTCTCCCTCTCTCCCTCTTCATCTCTCTCTCCCCCAACTTAATCTCTATATTTCTTCCTCTCTCCTTTACCCCTTACTATCTCTCTCTCCCCTCCTCCACTTCCTTAATTTATTTATTGCTCCCCTAGTCCATAGTTCACAAAACCCCCCTTTCTCTCCTTCTATTTCCCTACCCTTCAGCTTGGTTTCTATCTCCCTCCCTCTCTCTCTTGTTCTCTCCCCTACTCCCTCTCCACTTCCTTAATTTATTTATTGCTCCCCTAGTCCCTAGTTCACAACAAGCTTTCCTCTCTCTCCCTCTCTTTCCCCACCCTTTAGATTTGCTTCTATCTCCCTCCCTCTATATTTCTCTATATATCCCTCCCTCCTCTTCATTCATTCTTCCCCCTTACCCAATCCATGGCACCATCTCTGTATTTGTCACTCTTCCTCTCTCTTAGCAATCTAATCTCTCCCTCTATCTCTCTTTCTCTCCTCCCCCAAACACTCATTCACTTGCATGATCTCTTTTTCTCTCCTCCCTATTTCCTTTCTTTCTCTCTCTCTCTCTCTCTCTCTCTCTCTCTCTCTTAGTCCCTCCTCACAATAATGCAACTCCAAAATTATCTCTCTCTATCTCCCTATATCAACCACAATTATCTCTCTTCTGATTCTCACTCACTATCACCCCTCACTCACCTCCCTATATCAACCACAATTACCTCTATCCCAATTCTCACTCACTAAATGACTATTCCCCGCCCTCCCCCCATCTCTCTCTCTCTCTCTCTCTCTCTCGACCCCTCTATCCCTCCCTCTCTCACCTTCCCCCTCTGCACTCCACCTCAACAATTTCCAATGTGTTAAAGTAACTTTTTGTAGGAACACACACACATTCCTACTGCAAGGAACATGAATGCATCTTTAATACTAGGAATGCACACACATTTTTAGTGCTAGGAACATGCAAATGTTCTTTTGTTAGAAATGCACATAGACTTTTAGTGCTAGGAATGCACATGCAGTTTGTTTGAATTTAAGTTTTTCATGGCATGAAGCTTACATGCACGATGACTTGGTTGCTTCAGAATAGGTTTAGGATCATGAACATGGTGGTTTGGCATGCAAATACATGAAGACAACATTTTTTTGAGAATATATATATATATATATATATAATATATATAATATATATATAATATATATATATATATATATATATATATATATTATATATATAATATATATATAATATCTTTTACATCATTTTTGATAAGCTAGACAATCCATTGTTCATGAAACTACAGATACATATAAAGTCGACTATGTAGATTCTAAATATATAATTATTTTATAAAATTAACAATGTTTACTATTTTGATTAATTTTTATCTTGACATATATCAAAATATTAAAATAAATCCCTCATTTATTTCCACTATAACAGTTTTGGGCAATAATCATTTGACATAAAAATATATGTTGGACTAGAGGACATTAAGATCTACAACATGAAAAATAAAAAAAGAGGATTGTTTGGCAATGTGAAGACCCTTTTAGGTTGCACTAATGGAAGACCTTGTAATTTCAATGATATAGTGACTTTCATAATTTAAAAAAAAAAATACAAATATAAGATCATAAATTTTGAAAAAATAGTTATGCACAAGAATTATTTGTGTTGGCTTAAGGGGGCTTGGACCCAGGTTCATAGTTAGTTGCGGTAACCAACAAAACCCTACACTACCGACCCTTTTGGAAAAACCCCACGTAGCGTAGGTTGTAATCTCACTCGAGGCAGTGTTGGGGGATGCCAGAATTAGATTTCTGCATCCAAAGGACTATGTGATGTGTTTCTGTTACTTCTAGGGTTTTATTCCGACCTTTACGAACCCTATCCCTTGAAACACGGAAATTGCAATAATTTACAGATAACAGATCTAAACTCTTCACTAAGTGTTCTAAACATTCATCACATCATGTAATTAATCAAATCCACCACTTTCGCCTATCTACTAAGTACTTTTCATGATAAATTCAGTAAACAGAGCAAATATACAATAAATGCAAAAGTAGAGGTTAACACACAAATACATAACTTATGCTCCAAAATAGTCTTTATTATGCTCAGATATTTAATTACAAACTCTTTATACCTTGCGCACACAACTACAGGGACCCGCACACTCAGTTTCGAACTTACCAAGGTCTCTGCACACTCAGCCACAAGAGCCTTCCCCTTCGCTAAGTATAGAAAACAAACTTCCCTTACTTACATCAATTACCCATACATAGACTTCTCCATATCTCTATCATGAATCTCTATGACTTCTTTTTATATCATCTTCTCTTACAATACCATGGTCCACGAACCGTGGATGGGTCACAAAACAACTTATCTCTTAATATACTAAGGGGCTTTGACCTTCTTAAAGCCCCTTTGAATTCTAACAACCTTCATGCTCCGCTCCTCAAAATGTGGTGACTTTACAATAATAACAAAATTGTTTACAAAATTGACCCCTAGGGGACCCTTTCCCAATAAGCCCCCAACACAAAGTCGTGACTCATCCCGAGTCACTCTGTTGGTGATGCCTCGATCTTAGCCTGCAGACCACTGAAATCTGTCTTCAATGTTTGAAGATCGGTCATTCCCTGTGTAGCAGCCTGACGAACTTCCTCAACCAAATTATTTGTAGTTGGACCTTCAACTGTAAGGTCCATGGTTCTTTGTGTCTGCTGCATAGCCTTCATCTTGCTTTGCACTGTTTGTGTCAACTGGTTGGCCTCACCTTCCCATGGCTGCGTCCGTGAAGATATGATGGATTCCTTCTAACGTAGCTCATCAATCTTGCTCTGGATGAGCTTTCCCTCCTGTAATCTAGCGAACCTTTGCGCTAGTGCTAAGGTCCATGTTATTGATCTGATCTCATCAAAATGCCTCTGCTTTTTGCGGATATATATTTCGATTTTCTGCAAAGTCTTTTTCATTGTCGATATTGTGGATTTTTCAGCTTCTCTGCCAGCAGATGTGCTAGTTCCTATGCCTTCGTCACATGGGGTAATCCAGTCACTCAACCATTCACTGAAAACCCCCATGATTCCATCTTCGGCGACCAAGTAGAGAAACTTGTACCATGTGCTCCGTGGCATCTTTCTTCGTGCAGATAGACAGATTAAGAAAATATGTCTTAAAGTAAGCCACATTGGCATATTGCGTGTGCAATTTCGGTGATAACCGTGGCTATTGGTTAATCACCATCCTCGACTATGATTCAAACAAGACCCAAAAGATCTTCATCTTCATAATGTGCTCAGGGTCTTTGGTGGCCCACAGTGAGGTGAACTTCACAGCCTCAGGTAGATCTGGATCGTGCTGCAGGAACTGGCTTTCCTCTGGTGTCCTCCATGCCACCAGCACAATCAACAAAAGAAGCCACGCGTAGTGGAACACGTTGCCATACTCCTGGGCCTCTCTATCATCCTCAAAAAACTCATTACATAAGTACTAAGCCCAATTGTAATGGACTCCTTTGGCACACTGCGTAGCCAGATATACTACTGGCACCGACACTTCATCGACGCGACATTTTCTCATGATTTTTCCAGCCAATATTTTTGCAACAAAGTGCATTGCACTATCTGAGATGGAACTTATTGCATAACCACATGACTTCTTCACCAAACTGAAGTCCCTCTCATCTGATTTGCTAACTGCTTCTCTTGCAATTTTCCTACGAAAGCACCTGCAGGGTCTATTCCTCGATACGACCAAGAGGATTATCTGGTGAATTAGCATGTCTGTGATTAGGATGGGCCCTCCAACCAAAGGCACCCATCGTGAACCAGCATTAATAATTGATGCACACAAACCGTGTTAATGGTGTTGTAGCTAAAATGTGGCACTTATAGCATATTGAGCAGCCTTCGTACCCAACTTCGGCCACCCGTTTCATTGGCTCAAGCCACATGACATTCACTTCTTCATAATATATCCTCTTCGGGTACTTTCTTTGGTTCTAGCTGCAGGAACTTCACGTGATCCCTCAAGTCCCAGTATTCCATCTTTAAATACGGTATTTAGGTCAGCCCTCAAAAGGTACGTTCTCCAGTAGAAATGGTGTGGATACCATGAACTTCACCGAATTTGGATCCTTTGTAACCTTGGTTCTGGATTTCCGAGGTGGAATATAAGGTAGTAACTACGTAATCGACTCGGCTTCATCTACATCAATCTCCTCAACCCCGTCGATGAGCTCTTCTTCATCTAAATCCAAGGGTTCCATCAGTTGCTTGGATCTATCCATCTTCCCCTTTTTTCTGACTTTTGTTGGATTTTTGCATGGCGATTTCTGCACCAGCACTTGCTGGGGCTTCTTCAGCTTCTTCTCTCTGGCCATGGAAGTAGATGGTTTAGGTCTCGACAACCTAGGCACTATAGTAGGCAACCCTGTAGATACAGGTTGGGCCAATGCAAGCTTAGGATAGGTTGCACTCATTCTCTTGATGAATCTCTCACGCTGCCAATCAGTTAAATTTGTGAATCCTGGCTGTGAAATATTCTCTTTAATTATTTCTCAATCCTCTATAGACATACAACAGTTCACTTGGCATAAGCTAAAGCACAAAATCTCAAGGAAAATTATTAGGAAGCAAAGTTTTCAAATGTGGAGTGGGATGTTGTATTTATAGACCAATTTGAATTCAAATCCATTATTTTCCTCCAAATCCTTGTCATTAATGTGCTTTTGGCAGCAGATTTCCAAAGATATGTTCCTTAAATGCTCCCCCACCCCCCTCCCACCCGCTCCCTTTAACAGAAAAATCACCATCCAATCAGCTATAGTGCTTCCAACAGTCACGTTTTAGCTAGGATTCGTGGGACCCACTAGTCTAGCGCAACTCCTTCGTCATAGCTCTCCTTTGTGCCTCCCCTAGACTCATCGTGTGGCCCATTCACTTCACCATCTTATCCTTCAAGTAGTTTATAGTCCCACACTCCCTTACAACTACCTAGACTACTAAGACTATCCCACATTCGTATAGTCATTATACAGGGGCAGGATCACCCATGTACAACTTTAATCGAATCCCATTGACCTTTCCTGGAAATAGTTCCCCATTCAACTTCACGAGTTGAACTGCACCTCCATCCGTAATATCCTTAACGATATAGGGTCCCAACCAATGCATTTGGAACTTTCCTGGAAACATCATAAACTTATTGTTAAATAGAAACACCAAATCTCCATTCTTAAAGGTGCATCACTTAATTTGGCGATCATGTCATACCTTTCCACGATCCTTCTATGACATACTATTCTGGTGATACATTTGGAACTCTTCAAGCAAGGAAGCAATTGTTTCGTTCTAGAAATGTAAACCCCTTTCGCTCATCAAAATTTTAGAGAATCAAAAAAGAGATAAAATGTATTCTAAAATGAACTTCATGGCTATGGTCGCGCTACAATCCTTCACGGGCTGCACCTCAACCCATCTAGACAAGTATTCAGTCGCCATAATGATGTATCTTGCTTCAATCTTCTCTCCTAGTGGTTGAATTGGTCCCAAAAAATCTATCGCCCACTTATCAAATGCTTGTAATGACACTTGAGGGTTCAAGGGAAATTCATCTCTTTGCGATGGCCTCCCCGTTCTCTGACACACATCGCATGCCCTGCAATACTCCTTGGAATCCCTGTGCACAATTTTCCACCATAGTCTTGCCCGTAGGATTTTCTGTGCAGTTTCTCTTCCCACATAATGTCCTCCCACAACTCCTCCATGCACTTCAGTGAGTATACTTGGTCATTCATACTCTAAGACATACCTATGTAACACTTCATTTGATCCCATATTGTATAAGTGTCATGCGATAACAGAAAAATCTACATCCCTAACCACCAGCTATTTCTTTTGTTGTATTATATACCCTTCAAGAGTTGTACATGTAGATAAGAACTGGATTATGTCAGCAAAATTCTCATCTGCAACACACACATTAAAGAGTTTTGCATTAGGCAATCCTTCATCCAGACTCATAGGCTCATCACCATTCTCAATTCATGAGAGATGGTCAGGTCCAACATTCAATCACCCTCACTTTGCAATTACTTCAAAATCATATTCTTGAAAGAGCAACAACCACCTACATATTTTCCCCCCCAACACAAACTTGATGACTAGGTACTTTAAAGTAGAATGGTCTGTGTACATTTTGAACTGTGCACCCAATAGATAGTACCTAAACTTCTGGAGCACATACACCATATATAATCCTTCGCGCTTTATGGTTGAATAATTCTTTTCCACCTTAGATAACTTTTTGCTTGCAAAACGCTATTGGATGGTCAATATCACTTGCACCTAGCAGGGTTCGCACAACTCCTAATTCTATACAAGATGCATATACATGTACATGGAATTTCTTCTTCCAGTCAGGGAAAACTAGAATAGGTGTGGTGGCCATTTTTTCCTTTAATACATCCAAACTCTTCTGGTAATCATCATCCCAATAAAAATTATCATCCTTCTTCAGTAATCTCTCCATGGGGATAATGATCTTTGCACATGCTTTGATGAACTTCCGATAATATCTTGTATGGCCCAATGTCACATGCAACAGTTTGACATTTCTTGGAGGCTCCAAATTGATACTTACGACAATTTTGGCAGGGTCTACCCTCAACCCTTGCTTACAAATAACATGGCCTGATATTATCCTATAGGGTACGTAGAATATGCACTTCTTCAGATTATGGGATATCTATTACTTTCGGAAGATATCCAGCATCATGAAAAGGCTTACGACATGATTTTTCACTAACCCAAACACTGTCCAATCATCAAAGTAAACCTCTAAGAACTTACGGATAAATTCCTTGAAAGTTGCGACTACCACCCTAGAAACGATTGCAAGGGAATTCTTCAGCCCAAAGGGCATAATTTTATACTAAAAATAACCCCATTCAGTAGTGAAGGTAGTCTTACTCCAATCCCCCGGTGTGATCTTGATCTAATGATACCCTGAGAACCCATCAGTAAATGAATAGGCTTCCTAACCTTCAACATTCTCCAACACTTCATTTGTGAATGGCGTAGGAAATGGATCACAGACACAAGCATCATTCAACTTTCTTAAATCTATGCAGATATGAATTTCACCCTTCATCTTCTTTTCCTGAACCACCAGAGGACTAACCCAGTGTGACTCCTTGACAGGCTCAATAATCCCGGTTGCAAGCATCTTATCCGATTCTTCGCGCACTTTTTCCTTGTACTTAGGATTCAATCGATATGGGCACTTCTTCACTGGCTTCGCATCTGGCTTTAGAGTGATCTTCATAACACCCTAATCACCTATTATCCCCTTTATATTAGAGAACTTGGTGGGAAACAAGTCTTGATACTCCCACAATAACTCCGCAACCTTGTCCACTGTGTCTTCGTCCCAATAGTCACCTATGTTTGCGAACTTCGGCTGCGCTTCTAACCCAATGTTCACATGCTTGGTCTTCAGGGGCCTTGAGAAATCAGGGACTTCTACCATAGACCCGTCCACTTCATGTTGTCCTTATGACTTAGGAATATTGATGTTCCTAGGATATTCCTCTTCTTCCTCTACAGACACATTTTAGCATTCCAGAGCATGGTGCAACTACATACTCCAGTCTAGTTGTACTCACCTGACAAGTTCTTCCAGCATTATAAATATTACATTTTTGATCTCCTGTAATGCTTCATCAATACACTGAAATCCATCTTCAAAGCTAAAAGTTTGCAGAAAATTTTCCTTCAAAACATCCCACTCTATAGTTTAATGTCGCAGCTTTGTCTCTAGATACCAGTTCATTGGAACAGTGTCCAAAGTGTGGCAGAATATGTGGACCCATTCTGGTTGTGGTTCTTCTCCCCATGTTTTCATCCATTGAGTCAAATGCTCGTGCAGATCATCCTTTCCTATATATTTCTCTACAATGCAGGTATTGGCATACCCAAACTGCAGCTTCATCATCTGTCAATATTCCTTCCAGCCTGCAAAGTTGTTCTTATGTGTGCCCCACCATCTGGTAGGCGTAGCTCTAAACGTAATGTCTAATGCCTGGAACCGATGTTCCTCGATTAATCCCTTTCAAATTTATCCAAAAATAAGTTTACATCTTCTAAGATGTCATAATACAGTAAGTTGCATACCTCTATGGATATACATCAAAGAGTCTTAGTAATCTCATCGCATTGCAGCGTCAATACCTCATGCAATCAGTTCTGCCAATGTTTGAGCTCCTCATCGGAATATGAATTGCAGGAGTTGTCCTTTTCCCAAGTAATCCGCCCATCCACCATAGGGTTGATCTAATCCTCATTTCAGGTAGTAAGATTATAAATTTGATCAATATCATCCTCCTCATAATAATCCCACATTGTTTCAGTATACCGCACACCCTCAGCCAAATTCAATGGAACAATAACCCTGAGTTCCTTTTTCTCAAATGTCATGTTGTGCTTCTTAAGGTTGATGACTGTGTTCATATAAAATTCCCAATAAATTCTTAGTAGTGTCGGGTATGGATTATTGTCATCCACTATTTTGATTACTTTAAAGTCGGTTATGGCACGCACCCCTTCAATATCCATAGTTACCCCATGTAGGCTCCCCATAGGAATAATCCTTTACAGATTCGCCATTCGCAACTGGATCGGGGACCATTGTAGCGTTGGTCTACCCATTCTCTCCTGGGTTTGTTTTGGCAACACATTTGCATCAGATCCTAAATCAGGGATCACTTGGTCCATCTTGAATTCTTCGATTTGGGCAGTCAATCTCATCTCGCGACCAATCCTTTTCTTACCTTTGTTTACTTTGTGTACTACTCTTTACTCAGGTAGGGTCTTATTCTTGCCATTACAGTTATCTATCAACTCTTTCAATTTCTCTACTTCCCTCGTATCCCTTAGGAGCTTCATGCAGGTCTGTGAAAATGATGCCAACAACAAAGGATCTGTCTCTTGCGCAATACTGATGCCTTCGGGCTTCTCCGCGCACGTATTCTGAACCCTTGATGTAGATGACTCTACATCTACGATGCTCTTCTTCACCTCCATAATTGTCTCCTTCACCTTATTCAAATTGAATCCATCCTCTTTATCAACAACCTTGCGTACCCACTCATTTTCCTCTGGTTGTTTCCCTTTATCCTCCCTAGTAGCTATACTGCTTCGCGTAACAATATTAACACTGGGTCCATCTTCACGTGGTTCTAATATCATCATCTGGATGTTTTGAGTAGGTTGATGAGTCCAAGTCTTCTTTTCTTGCATATTTGCGATGAGCATGGGACAATCTTCTATGACATGATCAAAATGTCGACAATGTATGGTTTTTACTGTGGGTTCTCCGGTTGCTAAGTTTGATGATCAAAATGTCAACAATATTGATAAGAAGGGTGCATTGGATTTCGACAATCTCGTGCAAAGTGACCTGGTTCTCCATAGTTGTAACAAATGATCTTGCCATGACCTCTTCTAGATCCTCCTCCTCGTTCTCTTCCTCGCCTCTAGAATCCTCCACGCACTGCAGTTGTGCCTTGATCCTATTGAGGATGTGCCTCCATCTGAATTCTATATGTTGGGGTTTTATCCGTCATTAATTCATAGCTCCGACAATGGAACTCATCATGACCTACAAACTTACAGAAATTGAAAAACAATTATTGGGGAGTCTACACAAACTTCTGCAGTATGACAATTATCCGTCGTATGTTGTCCTGTAACTTGGCAGATAGCGCACCAAGGAACTACCCCCGTACTTGTTCCAATAGTATTTTTTGGCTTCAGGGGGGCAGGACCTTCCCCAACCAGGTAATTCTGATATATCGAGTAATGATCCTTGTCGTGACCATGGCCTTTGCATTTCAAACACCATACTTCTACATGGACCTCATCATGGATTTCCTTTCCCTTTTTGAGACTCTGCAACTCCATATGCATGCTATCCGCGACTAAATCTGTTGCACTCCCATATTTGTATCCTAAATAGGTGAGGCTTCCAACTTCATAGCAATCTCCATTTCCTTAGCCTGTGTTCCAATCTTCTTCTATGACAATGGCAATCTCAAATGAGGTAGTAGCGAAGCAATATACCAATCCTTGTGTTTTTCATCTGTGATCTACATATTAGCCTGTTGCAGTAGGCATTTCAACCTTTAGTCGAAATCCCATGTAGACTCATTTACCTTCTCCTTGATTTCTTTTGACCTCAATTACCGACTGAGCTTGAGACTTAGGCTTTTTAAACTCATTATTCAACGTGTCCTTCATATCTTTCTGTATCACAACTGGATGAGTCTTACTAAACTTAATATACCAACTTAGTTCCCTATCTTGTAATGTTGTAACCAACTGCGCTTTCTTCAAGTCATTGTCTGTTATTTGTTGTGACTTCCACATAGCATTTTCCACGAACCAGAATTGTTCATGATCTTTTGTCCCCTAACACTTGAATATAATAATTTTCATATGGTTCGCCATATTGAACGGTGGAGATGGAGGTGGAGGTAGAAGTGGAGGTGTAGGTGTGTGAGGCAGAGGTGAAGGCGAAGGTGGAGTGGATGGATGCGGTATTCCTGCGATACCCTGATTTACCATTTGTGGCGCACCTTGAGGTGTCTTCATACTACTACTTTCTTCGTCACTATCAGACACTCCTAACAGAGGACTATATTCAACACTTAAATCTAAAATTCTTCTAAATGGATTTCCACTTCGCGTAGTTCCAAACATTAATTCAATGGCATAACATGTTTCTCGTACAAGAGCATCTTAATCCAAGTTTTCAAGGACTTTGGATACTTACCTCTCAGTCATTTGAAAAATTAGTGTTCAGCCTCACTATAATTGATAGATGTATCGATCACAATCTCAGTAATGAGCCCACCCAAAATTCTATCGATCCAATAGTCGACAACCTTCACGATCTTGTTTTCTGAACCTTCCAAGCGCCTCACCAATTCTGGAATCCACAAAATAGGGTTATCCAACTTCCACATACCTTGACCATCTGCCAATTTGGCCAAACACTCGTATAATTTGCACAAAAAAGAGAAGAAGAAAATGTTGTGTTCATCTGTATATAGGTACCTACTCAACCACTCTTCCTTCGACAAGCGCGAATTCTTGTTTTCCTGGGCTGCAAATTCATGCAGCTTCCAATCTATCCACTACTTGATCTCCTTCTTAGTTGGGAACCATTTATTTAACATCACACATTCCTCAGATAGATCTCCACCTCGACAACATAACCATTTGTTCGCTTAAGGGGGCTTGGACCTAGGTTTAGAGTTAGTTGCACTAACCAACAAAACCCTACACTACTGGACCTTTTGGCAACAACCGGCATAGTGCAGGTTGCAGTCTCACCTAAGGCAGTAATGGGGGATACCAGAACTAGCTTTCTACATCCAAAGGACTATGTGATGTGTTTCTGTTACTTCTATGCTTTTATTCCAACCTTCGCGAACCCTATCCCTTGAAACGTGGAAATTGAAGTAACTTACAGATAACAAATCTAAAATCTTCGTTAAGTGTTCTAAACATTCATCACATCATGTAATTAATCAGATCCACCACTTTCGTGCATCTACTAAGTACTTTTCATGATAAATTCAATAAACAAAGCGAATATACAATAAATGCAGAAGTAAAGGTTAAGACACAGATACACAAGTTATGCTCCAAAATAGCCTTTATTATGCTCAGATCTTCAATTACATACTCTTTCTACCATGTGCACACAACTGCAGGGCCCTGCATACTCAGCTGTAGACTTACCAAAGTCTTCGCGCACTCAGCTGTAAGAGCCTTCCCCTTGGCCTAAGTAAAAAAAAAAAACAAACTTCCCTTACTTAGAGCAATTACCCATACATAGACTGCTCCATATCTCTCTCATGAATCTCTATGACTTCTTTTTATATCATCTTCTATTACAATACCATGGTCGACGAACCATGGGAAGGTCACAAAACAACTTATCTCCTAATAAACTAAGAGGCTTTGACCTTCCTGAAGCCCCTTTGACTTCTAATGACCTTTGTGCTCCAGTCCTTAAAATACGGAGACGTTACAATAATAACAAAACTTTTTACAAAATTGACCCCCAGGGGACCCTGTCCCAACACTTTGTTCCTTAAAACTCTATAAATTTTTGTAGTAAGATTCCATCATTGAGGTACTTGAAAGGTTCCAAAAATAGCATCATTTCAATGCCCATTAACGACCATTTTGATACCCTTTTCACATCCCCATGCCATATTATAACCCATTTTTCTCATAAGGATGCATTTGTGACCAAGGTAAGATATTTCTCTCATTATGTCACATTTAGTGTTATTTCTTATAAACTGGGAAAATAATCTACCTTTTATTCTAACTAATGAGAATATATGAGGAATACTTCAGAAAAATTGATATAGCTACCTGTTGAAGGGCTCAAATGTACCGCCAACAACCAAGGGGGTCTCCTCGAAAAGAAGTACAAATTAGACCTCACACTGTGTGGGATAGGAGCCCCATCCAGTATGTGTGCCTAGCTGCCGCCATAAATGGTTTTTCTCTTGGTTTTCAAATGATAAGGTATCAGAGTGGGGACAAGGGTGAAATTCACAGACATTGAAACAAGAATTGGCCCAATACTGACAAACTACAAACAGAGATACAAATAAGTCTCAACAGCAATAAAAGGAGGTATGCCATGAGAGGCATCAATGAGTTGAAACCCAATCGGACATACAGTAAACAAGAACATGCTAGAAGTTAATTGGAAAATAGTTTGAAATATATCACTGACATGGCAAGGAACAAGTAAACAATAATTTGAAAGAAAAACATGCATGCAATCACTATGAATCAGTCCATAACCTATTGCGTATATGATGACACGCATACAAATATAGTGAAGTATCAAAGATCCAATACAACCACAAAGAGTAAGCATGGGAATCAATGTCAAATAAAGAGAACATCTTATCAATGATGCTACAACTTCAAGTACATAACTAGTAGTTTGTCAAAACCCAACAGTGGAACATGGGATGCTCATATCATTTCCCAATGCAAAACCCTAGCCTAATTATAGCTCCACTCTACTAGCTGCCAAGAGTTGAGTGCCTCTAGCTCTCAAGCACAAATCGACTCTCTAAACCTAGCCTCAACTCAAGTGCTAAAATCCCTCCTTGTTAATGAGGCATGAGGGGACATTTATAGAGATGAGGTGACTATTCACCTACCGTGACCCTTGGCCTCCCCTCATGACTCTTGAACTTCCTCACTTCTCTTTCATGCTTATTGTCTAGTACATTCCAAATTGATGTCAACATAATGTTTTCATCATGATGAAAAGATTTGTACATTGATATAAGAGAGAATGTGAGGAGAAAGTATAAATTTCTAGAAACCCTAAGGTTGGTCCTTGTTTCCAACATTGTCGTGGAACCATGAAGACCTACATGAATGGTTGAAATCCCTCCCATCATGCCCCACTTGCATCCAGTCATGTTATGTCATTATGTCCATAACGTTGCCACCGGGTTTTAGGAGCCTTAATGGCTCCAGTTTCAAACTTGTTGCAACCTTGATTGTGTAGATTTTGTGGGAACCCTAACTCCCTTTTCTAGGTCAACATCCTCACTTTTCTCTGTGATCTACCATTGAGATTAACATAATGTCTAGGCAACCACACAGATCCAGTGAGAAGTCTTGGCTTCTTGGCACAGATGAATAATCTCATCCCTTCTCTCTTCCTACAGGCGAATAACATTGGCCAGACATATTGATAACCAAAGAATGATACTAGAAATACAATCAACTAATTGAAGGAAAAACATTAAAATGAATAACGTTCGTTTCGACCCCTATGTGGTATGTTGTTATTCCATAGTGTTATAGTGCATGTGCAAGGTCTGTGGCTTGATTCAAAAGGTGCTTTATCAACTGGTGCAAAAAATTTAAGGCTTTGCAATAATCCATATACAAGAAAATGACCTTTTGGACAATGCCCTTGATCGCACACATGCTCCTTTATAATATACCATTTTCAATTGTTTTCATGGTATTGTTTGATGTTTTGGCTTCCCCTTGCCTTTGAGTACAATGCCACATCACCATTGGAACAATCGTTGACTTTGTTGTTACATATATTGATCCAATGCAAGGCATTACCCATAACTTGATTTTGGCACATCGTTTTTTCAATGTTTTATGTATGCAAAATACTCAGCACCACTTCTTATCCATTAACCATCCTTTGCCTTGCACCATCCCTCTGAGACTTGATAGCATTGTTTAACAGGATGATGAAGAGCATAATAATATGCAACCTTAAGACATAACTTATTTGATCATGCCTCATCGCCTGACTAAGAGACAAAATGCGATGAGAATTGGGCAGGTTTCATTGGCGGTAGATCATAAACGTGGCTTTGAATGCAAGTCTCTCACTGCACGAGGACATAGGTCATAGTGTGGACAAATTAGTGTAGGTCACATTTCACCAATGCCAGCGAAGGAGAGGTCACAAAGACGCAGACTTTGGGAGGTCATGAGGTTTGTTGCCTCATAAGAATGTGACACTGCAACTATTCATGTTAAGGAATTGCACCTCATGGAGGTCGCATGGTCACATTTGACCAAATATTGCACCTTCAGTTGCTTCTTGAGGTTGTGACTCACCAACTAGTGACATAGGATTGCAATTAAGGGTTGCATTTCGAAGTGCATGGCAAGGAGCGCATTGTATTGTTGGCTACATCAACCAGCTGCAGGTATTCATCAGCTCTGTCAATAAGGCATTTATTAGCCTGAACTAATATTTGGCTTATTTGTGCCTTTGTCTCATCAAAATTATATGTAGCTTGAACTACCATGTCATACAATTGAGAAGATTTGGGATGTTGGTTGTTCCTCAGCTAAGATCTCAGAAACTTCCTTTTGTGCTAAATCAAATTGGCTAGTTCCGCATTCTTGAAAAAATGATCCATACAAGCGAGCATCACTTTGAAAATACATGTTAGCTCATCCAAGCTCACCTTTAGAAATAGAACTAAACATTCTCAAGGAATTTGAATGAAGATAAACTCATTCCTCTTTGAAAAAAAAACAAACCTTGTAACTTCGAAATATGTCTCCTTTGTACGACACAATGTGTTCTGAACATTTTATGTCATGGAGTTTGCCTCATATAAGATAATATGTTTGAATGGTGGACAAATATAACCATTGTGAGTATTTCTATAACCCACTATTGTTGGTGCAAAATATTTATCCTCGTGTGTACAACATTAATACCATGATCATTACTTGTGTTAAGCTCTAGGACTCTCAATTTGTATTCAATCCTGAAAAGTTGGTGTTTGACTACAAGAGCTGCAATAGTTTGTGGTAAGGAAATCCGCATCAAAAGAAGGTCGCTAAGTCATTGGAGAGAGTAGGTGGTGTGGACCGTTGACTCTCTCAGTTGTGATCTTGTGACTAGTCGCATCGAGAAGTTGTGACTTGTGGAGGGTCGCATCTTCTGGAGCAGATCGGGAATTTGAATTGCGACTGGTGGAGGTCGCAGGGTTGTCAAGTAGTGCAGGTCACATGGTTCATGAGCTTCCTTAATTGTGATCTTCGGACTGGTTGCATTGAGGGATTATGATTTGTGGAAGGTCTCTTTCGGAAGTGCGACATGAGAAGACCGCAATTGTTGTGATTTGATGGGATGAGACTCAACGTCATTGCGAATATTCAACCTTGATTACTGCCAAGAGTAGATTTTCAGCAACATGACACGTCAAAACCAAACAGTTTTTTGAATGCCTTAAAACTATACATGACACGTCACCATATAATATGGTGCCAGCAACATGTGTACATTAACAGGATGTGTCAGTGGAATGAGAGCATAGTCAATAGTATATAACGTGAATCCCATGAACTCCCTTTCGGTGGACATTCGAATTGGTCCTTGACAGATGTGTTCCTTGCAAAGAATCCTTTTGAGATAGCTCCACCGTATGTGATGCCTAACATTTTGGAGCTTTATAAAATGCCCCTTTGGATATCGAGTTGCATTAAAAGAACAATTTCCTTATTTAAAATAAGTATTTTTGGTCTCGAACGCCTTTTATAATGAGCTACCATCGATATCCATTTTCAAAAGGATCTTCTTCTTTTATGATTGCATCATGCTATTTTTAAAGTTTTCAATTTCTTCACTAACTTATGCATGCATTCATTTCCTTGGCCGCTTTGTATGTTGTGTTTACAACACTCCCAAACCCTCCATTCTTCCAACGTTGGATTGGTGTCAATGTCAAAGTTTTATTTAATTCCAGTGTTGCCTAATTCAATGTGCATCCAAACCATATTTACTCAATTTCCTAAAAAGAAGGTGAAACAACAAGTTATTTTATCAAAGCGATACTCTTCATGTGAGATCATGGGAGAAAACAAATAATAGTAAGTAAATAAGAATAATTTACTCAAGGAGAATGAACCACAATAATCCAAATTAAAATGTTATAAATTGCAAGGGTTGAGCATATCACGCTTCAATTTCAAAACCAATTTCAAATTTAGGCATTTCCAGGAGACACTAATTGTAAGTGACTATAATATTATGTGTTTCCTATGGTTATGATGTACTTATAGAGTAAGTGTCTAGAATTACTTGTTAACATGCATCCTAGGCCTTCAATCACATGAGCCTAGTGTTACAAGGATGCAAGGGAAAGTTATAACTCTCACAAACCCTAATACACATGTTGAGATGGGGAACCAGTCATGAACCTAGGGGAATATGATCCGCAACGATTCTCACCAAGATGCTTAGACAATGCAAGTGAGAATGCACCCTCCCTTTTGACAATTTAGGGTTTCTCTGAAACCCTAATATGGGCAACATAATGAAATCCCACTTGAAGTCTTGTATGTCCAACACAGTGCCTCCATTAATTGACAATGTACACTATAGGAGGATAGGTTTTGAATTCACGGGGCTCTCAATGCTCCTTCAAACAACACATCCCTAAACCCTAATGCAATCAAGGTTTTATAACTAAGATAAAGCATGATGTGTGGATGCGTTGTGTGAAGTGTGAGTGGATGCAACAACGAAGTTTGATAGGAAATCTCACTAGGAGAGTAACCGGTTGAAGGCCTTATCAGAACCCTAGTAGACTAGGGGGAGCAGTGGGGTACCCATAATTTTGGATATGCCCAAACATTTTGGGTGGTGTTGTAGAGGCTACAACAATTGGCGAACCACTAGTAAAATCCAGTATCTCTGTCAACACCCCTATAAGAGTTCGAGTCTGGATATAATGCAAGGGAATATTGAACAGTCATTATGGGTACCTCTTGCATTACCTTGGCCTTTGCTAATATACCTTCTCTTTGTGTCTCAGTTAGGTATTTCTAGTTAGTAAACACCCAATTAGAAGTTCCCACATGCCAGTATTTGATGATGATGCAAAGAACGAGGCAGAGGGCATATTGTATTCGGAATTTTTAAAATAAGTTTCTAGAGTTGCTCCGCTGCTAGTAGGCCTGGACAGTACTGCCAATGGAGTCACTTAAAGAAATAACATACGTTGCTCTACTGCCATCAAGCCTCGTCTCGACATAGTTGTTGTATTACCTCTCTACCCAAGAAGCCTTTCTCGGTCCTTTTCCCTTTATTTAATTTCATTTTCTTTCATGTGTTCATATGCACTTATTACTGGGCATTCATTGTGCTAGGGTGGATGAGGGATCCTGACTTATTTTACAAGCAAGAGAGGTTGTTTCTTTTTTGACAGAAACTAAAATATATTCTAATTAGGTTTTCCCTCGTGCCAAGATTCTGCATCTCATCTCCAGTTAACAAGTGAATAATGAAAACAAGTCATCGAAACATTCAAGACCACATTGAGCAAAAGGTTTAGGTTTTGGGTATAGGTCCTTCAAACTGATCAGGGTTCCCCACAAGAAATCTGTTCTTATTTTCCTTGCTAATAAGTTAGACTCGTAGGAGATATATATAGGATGTAACTTTGATGATTGGTTCTAGGAGAAGCTACCTATTGGAGTAACCATTACAATTGCACATAATCATTAGGGCTAGGGTTTTAGGGCAAGGTGACTAGGGAAGCTCTTCTAGGTTTTCAACATGGGTGAGGAGGCCAAGGAATCTTCCTTTAGGTTTGAGTTTGTGCAAACGGGTGTGAGAGAAATAGCTGTAGTATCAAAGGATCAAAGGCTCCAGGTTCAAGAAGGCTCACACAGCTGTATGCAACATAAGGGTCAATGAATGGCTAGGTCAATGACCAACGTGTGCTATGCTGGAAGATAAATGCATGATGTAGTGCAGTAGGGACTTAGTCCAATGTGAGGAATAAATCATCCAATTGCAATTAAAATACCAATGCAATGCATATGCAAAGATTTCATGAATTCCATGCAACAATGAGCAATGAAAGGATATGAGTGCAAACTTAAATTCCTAATGTCATACAACAACTAATCACCTATGACAAAGAAAACACAAGAAGGTGTATTTAAACCATAAAGCAAACCCTAATTAGCAAATTAATAAGAAAAACCTAAAACCTAACTAGTCTAAACCTGAAACCCTAATTTAGCCAGAGAAGAGTTTGGGTCATGTGAAATCAAACTTCCAATGTGGCCACCACAACAATTCCTGACCTACAAAATCAAAGATGACAATGATTAGAATCTGTAAAAAGAATTGTGCAAAAGTCAAAATGCACACCTGTGAAAAATACACAACAACAAGAAAACCATGTATACTTACAGGGAAATGTGCCAAAAAAGACCATTCAAGGAAAACTGTAACCCAATCCTGGTAAACAAAATCACAAATGTGAAATTTATATTCATCCAGCCATGACATATGTCCATTCATGCTTAACACTAAATCCAACATAAGTGAGGCAAGATGTTGACTTCTAGCAGAGGAAATAGCCAGTGAAGATCCTTCAATCCAATCAGAAACCCTATAATGATATGGAGGACGATCAACTTGATGACTCTAAAAAGAGGGGCTTTCATTGGGTGTAACTGAGAAACCTAAGGATTCAAGCATAGAAACCCTAATTTCAGAAACTCTAATTTGAAGTTTCCCATGGATTTTTTTGAGGGCGTGAGGACCTGACATAACCATCAATAGAAACAGAAGTGCCTCATCGTCCTGAAAATTTTTTGAACCTTCAAATGGCAAGCCATCAAATATCGATTGTTTCGCAAGATTGACAAGTGAAAGCATATGGTTATCATTAGATGTGAAAGGACAACTAACAAATGGGAAAATGACCTAGTAACCATTTTTTTGAGGTAACAAAAAATCACTCGATTTTGAAAAATGATGATTCCAGAATACACCATTTTTTTTTGGAGCATATTTTTGGAATTTTAAATTTTTTTATGTATCAAGTATGAAATTTTTTTAAATGTTAGTGATTTTCATGCTGATTTTGAAAAGTGTTGATGCAACATCAACATATTTTTTTAGAAAACTTACTTTTGACACTTTCGATTTTTTTATGTATCAAGTGTGAACATTTTTTTTTGTTAGTGATTTTCATCTTGATTTTGAAAAGTGCTCATGAGCATCAACCTTTTTTATTTAGAGGGCTTATTTTTTACAGTTTAAATTCTCTAATGAATTAAATGTAGATAATTTTTTTAAATGTTGGTGATTTTCATGTTGGTAATAAAACATAAAAATAAAAATAAAAAAGCATGACAAAAAAAATCAAATAAAAAAAAACATATAAAAAAAAAACAAAAAACTATAAAATGGTAAAAAAAAACAAAAATTAGTCTGTAATAAAAATAAAAAAGTGAATACAAAAATTAATGGAAAAAAAAAAAAAAAAAAGAAATTAAAAATTAAAAAATTAAAATGAAATTTTTCATTTTATATTAAAGAAACAATAAACTTGGGAAAAAAAATCAAACATTTTAAAGTGTTAAAAAAAAATAAAAATAAAAAGTTCATTAAAAAAATAAATAAATAATACATACAAAAATTAAAAACGTTTAGAAAAATGATTAAATAACAAAATTAAAAAAATATTTAACAATATTAAGACTCAAACAAATAATTAACTAAATATCTTACAAAAAAAAACATTAAACAACAAACAAAAACAACACAGAATTCAAACAATAATAAGAACAAATTAAAAATTTTTCAATATAAATTATAGATAAATAAATCATATCTTATTATAATATTAATATACTATATATATATATAATATATATATATTAAAATTTAAAATTATTAACAAAAAATATTAAACTCCCCCCCCTCGATCACCACTCAAACCCCCTCTCCACCCCACTTCCGACCCCTGCGCCGCCCACCTGATCCACGCTCCCCTTCCCCATCCTCTCACCCCGGACCCGAATCCTTCCCTCACTCCCATCCCCTCCCTCCACGCCCCACTCAACCCCCTCTCCCATTCCTGCTTGTCACGCCTCTACTTTGGCGGTAGTCTTTTAACCACTCGTAGGAGGTGCGGCACGACCACCTGATTTATTTTCAACAATACTCTCAAGTGTGGACTACGTCTAACATTCCATACTTAGTTTATTTTTCACTTTCTAAGTATTGAAATTCATAACACAACAAAAACATTCAATTAATCTACTTTCATCATCATTATCATTTTACACATATGCACAATGGATACAATTTAACGGGAGGGGAAACTCGAATATGAGTCTGCCCACAATGATAACAATAATCTTTTATAAAATACAATTACAGTATTTGAAGAGGAACCCCAACTTCTTTCTCACAATATTTGTCAAAACATGCAACTCAGTCTGCACCGTGCACCCTTGCCCGAAGCTCTGTTCAAGAGCACCCACCCTTGTCAAGTCAGGTTTCCCAACTCGCTAGGCAGAAGTGCCCACCCCCGCGCCGCCCTCTACACCAACTCGTCATGCCAACTGGTTATACTTCCTATCACATCATTCAGCAAAACTCGCGTCCATTCAGACTTCGTTTCACCCAATCGTTCAGGAACTCATTCAACTTCATTCACTTGGTCGTTCAGGAACTCATTCAACTCCATTCACCCTGGTCGTTCAAGAACTCATTCACCCAGTCATTTAGCTTCGTTCACCCAGTCGTTCAGGAACTCATTCACCCAATCATTCACCTCCATTCACCCAGTCGTTCAGGAACTCGTTCACCCTGTCGTTCGGCTCCATTCACCCGGTTGTTCAAGAACTCGTTCACCCGGTCGTTCAGGAACTCGTTCAGTTCCATTCACCCAGTCGTTCAGGAACTCATTCACCCAGCCATTTAGGAACCCATTCACCCAGACGTTCATCTCTATTCACCCGATTGTTAAAGAACTCGTTCACTCGATTCCACAAAACTGTCATTCAGCCTAGTTTGCCCATCATGTAGCGATGCCCTGGGCGATTCACCTACCGCAGCTCGCTTGGGCAGAGTCGCCCACTCAACCCAAAACTTTTGCGTTATGTTTCTTCAGCTTGGTGCTTCGGTCTAGAGCCACCTGCACCTCGCCCTAACTCAGTACGCCCACTCCTTGTTCGCCCATTAACTTATGAACTCACCCTTGAATGTTAGAACTTCAAACTTGATGCCTTCTTCCTCCATGGCATTCGCCTATATATATGCCTCTTCCATGGATTTTTCATGGGTTGGCCAGCCCAGGCTGACCTACCAATTCAGCCAGCTCACCCACACTTCACGTCGTCACGCCCATGTCGCTGCCTCGTCGTGTCCACGTCTAACTTCACACAGTATAAGCTTTCCATCGCAAAGTTTCCATACTTAGCCAGATTTCCAACCTTTCAGTTTTTTGTTGGCTCGTCACACTCATGCCCTGGGTGCGTTTAACCGACCGCCCCAGCTCGTCGATCCTCCAACTCATCCGATCATTACAACCTTTCGTCACAACCAACTCGCCCTCTCGCCAACTCATCGCAACCACCGACTCGTCGCTCGCCCGACTCAATCGCATTTAACCGGGATCGCCCACCCATCTCGTTGCATGTCGCATCTGAGACTCATGGACTTGACATACTCCTCCACTCTAAATGGTTTTCGTCCTTAACAACACCATCATACGACATCGCAAAGTGTCACTAGCTCCAACATCCAAAATGCCCATGTTGCCTGTCTCTGCTCTGCCATTGCACAAACCATAAAGGTTCGTGTCTCCATGAATAGGAAAGTCTCCTCAATCCATGATCATCAACCACATCTGTTACAATCCCCCACATGCTTCCCTACCATGGAAGGTTGGTCCCTCCAACTCAAGCTACACGCTCACTGCAACACATATCGTGTCGATCCCATCATGTATCGTCATCGTGTGAACTCTTGCCATGATACTCTAATCCAACTCTAACACATCTCGATACACTGTCAACCCCCATGATTTGAACTAGTCGGGTGATAAGTCCAACTGTCACGCTCAAACCATAAAAATGCACCTTCGTATGCCATCGTCAGTCATTTCTCCTAGCATCCCGTCACAACATCAACTCGATCAAGGATCCATCCCATCTCCATCAAAGTGTAAATAAGCCATGCTAGGTCCATGAAGTAATCTCCATCTCATCTGCAACATGTTGTCCATGATTTTTGGTGTCAATGTGTTGCAAATCAGTCACATCTATCCAACATCATCATCGATATGTGTAAAATCCATCTCCTCAAAATGAAGAGATCCTCTCATCAAACCGAATCTCAATGTGCCACGTCCAGATCCATGAAGCAACCTCCATCATATCTGTAATGTGCCATCCCTCAATTCTACCAAAGAAACAAGTATACATCTGTCTCATCATCCATGTGCTTCCCATGGTCACAGACCAATTAGCTTCCATGTATCAAAAGTGGTTAACTCTCAACTCAACCCATGCCCAAGTGTTGCCATCAAGGCATCCTCATCATTGCAACTCCATCAACTCCAAAGTGTCTCATATCGATCCTCCACATCAAGTCACTCTCCCAAGCACACCCATAAATGTGCTCAAGAGTATGCACCCCATCCTGGATCAAAGTCACTGACCTCAGCTCCCCAATGCTTTAGATCCTCCAAGTCCACTATAATATGAAGTCCCCAATGGCTGCAACAATCTCCATGTCACATTAGCAAATCCATCCGCATAACATCACTACCTTAACACTCCTCATTGGATGCCCATAAGTGACATCTCTACAAGTGCACCTGCATAATGTCTTTACATAAGACTATCATGCTCCATCTCCCCAACTTGATGTCCATGACTCAAGCTGCCCATGTTGTCCAGCTAAGTAGACCCATCACAACATCGATCATCTTCATCCAAGTCTCCAATCAGGTTTAGTGCCCATAGTCACCCAAACCATATATCATCAAGTCACCTAATTCCCTTCCATCAAAGCTCCCCACTAAAGGGTCCACCAAGAATGCATCTTGGTCTCAGCCATGAGAAGTCCACCCAAGTATCATCAAAACCAAGTGTGTGCCCTCTCTTAAATCAATTCATGAGCCATGTCGGGCACCTAGCCGATTCTCCATATGGCTAAAGCGTGACCCATTCCTTCGCAATGATCATCACATTCCTCCCTTGTCACAGGCATTTGCACCTTCTGCCATAAAGTCACAAACAGCCCCAAAAAGCTCTGCAACAGTCAATGGTCCTTGCTTCTCCATACAAGGTCTCATCATATACATCCATGGTAAGACTGCCCATCGCATCGCCAAACTGACTTTGTCCTTCCCTGCATATGGCCCATCCTCCAAAAGCTCCAATGAAACACAAGTAATAATAGGGATACTTCATCATGAGGGTCCTCCATGAGAGTGTCCTCATCCATCAATGTCTGCAAAATGCATGATCCTAGTCCAACTTGAGCAATTTCAAGTTCCTTCTCCATCATTGTCATATTTGCAACATCCTTAAATATCACAACTTCCTCTTCTTCATCATCGCAATTTGCAGCTACATCCTGCTCCATTGCCCAACCAAGTCAAAGAAGTTCGTCTTCAACATTTTTCTCCGAGACTTCAAGTTCACCTAAAATCCGTGGGTTCTCTTCTTCCATCCGCTTCAACCTGTATAAGGTCAGTAAGAGCCTCCCTTGGCATTCTTCCAAACCTACCATGTCTTATCGTCCAGCTTGGCCCAAGCACGAACTTCACCCCTGCGAAACCTGTTACGAAGTGTAACATTTCAATCTACATATCTGAATCACCAAAGCCCACGAAATACAGAGCTCTGATACCAACTGTCACGCCCCTAACTTGGTGGTAGTCTTTTAACTGCTCGTAGGAGGTGCGGCACCACCACCTGATTTATTTTCAACAATACTTTCAAGTGTGGACTACGCCTAACATTCCATACTTCGTTTAGTTTTCACTTTCTAAGTATTAACATTCATAACACAGTGGAAACATTCAATTAATCTTCTTTCATCATCATTATCATTTTACACATATGCACAATGAATACAATTTAACGTGAAGGGAACTCCCTGAATATGAGTCTACCCACAATGATAGCAATAATCTTTCATAAAATATAATTATAGTCTTTGAAGAGGAACCCCAACTTCTTTCTCACAATATCTGTCAAAACATGCAACTTGATCTGCACCGTGCATCCTTGCTCGAACCTCCGTTCAGGAGCGCCCACCCTTGCCAGGTCAGGTCGCCCAACTCTTCAGGCAAAGGCGCCCACCCCCGTGCCGCCCTACGCACCAACTCATCGTGCCAATCAGTTATATCGCTCGTCGCATCGTTCAGCAAAACTTGCGCCCGTTCAGACTTCGTTTCACCCAGTCGTTCAGGTACTCGTTCACCCAATCGTTTAGCTCCATTCACCTGGTCGTTCAAGAACTTGTTCACCCAGTCGTTCAGCTCCATTCACCCGGTCATTCAGGAACTCGTTCGTCTCTGTTCACTCGGTCGTTCAGCTCCGTTCATCTAATTGTTCGAGAACTCATTCACCCGGTCATTCAGCTTTGTTCACCCAGTCGTTCAGGAACTCGTTCACCCGGTTCCGCAGAATTGTCATTCGACCCAATTCGCCCGTTGTGTAGCGACGCCCTGAGCAGTTCACCCACCGCAGCTTGCCTGGGCAGGGTCGCCCACCGAACCCAAAACTTTTTCTTTCTATTTCTTCGGCTTGGTGCTTCAATCTAGAGCCACCTACACCTCGCCCTAACTCAGTTCACCCACTCCTTGCTCACCCATTAACTTATGAACTCACCCTTGAATGTTAGAACTTCAAACTTGATGCCTTCTTCTTCCATGGCGTCCACTTATATATATGCATCTTCCATGGATTTGTCATGGGTCGACCTACCCAAGCCGACCTACCAATTCAGCCAGCTTGGCCACACTTCACGTCAGCGCGCCCATGTCGCCACCCCGCCGGGTCCACACGCCCAATTTCGCATGATATAAGCTTTTCATCGCAAAGTTGCCATACTTAGCCAAATTTCCAACTTTTCAGTTTTTCAACTCTTCGTTGGCTCGTCGCACTTATTTTTAATTTTGTTTATTTAAATTATTTGATTTAAATATTTTTTATT
>APFE031625317.1:156218-199882 GCA_000404065.3 Pinus taeda | reverse complement strand
TATTGTAAGACCTATGTCAACGCTTGTCTAGCAACTCGATCCCATTATGTGCAATTTGATAGTTGATTTTTTATTTTTTTTGCAATGTATCAAGTTGTCATAGGCTAAGATTTTAAAATTACTATACATTTAGCATTTAAAAAAAATTACTCTTAGTATAATAACTTTTTCATTCAAGTGTTCATTTTTAAAGTTTTTTTAGTCATAAAATTTTTCCATAATATCATGCATGAAATATTTTGAAAACTTAAGATTGTTTTATAGTCATAACCTTTGGTTTTAATTCCATGGTTGAAAAAATGTCAAGATTTTAATATTTTTCTAAGTTGTGATATTGTATCTTTAATGCTATGGTTGAAAACAGTTATAAGTATTTTTTCTTAGCACCGTGCTTCAAAATTATTGGAATTTTAAGGTTTTTCAAAAAAGTGATATTTTAAATTTAATGTCATGCTTAAAAATCGTTAGAATTTTAAGGCTTTTCAAAGACATGATTTTTTATCTTTAATATCATGCTTGAAAATCGTTGGAAATCTAAAGTTTTTCAGATTCGTGATTTTTTTATTTTTAACGTCATTATTAAAAAATGTTGAAAATGTACCCTGACAAAAAAAAAAAAAATGTTATTCTGGCACCAACACTTTTCGATTTCAAGGTTAATGACATATTGTTTTTTACTGCTATTTTTAAAAAAATATTGAAAATTTACTCTAAAAACAAATGATGATGCAAAATCAGCGCTTTTTATTTTTGGGTTGTTTTTTCCTTTTTTTGGTAGTTTTGGGCTCAAGTACCCATTTTGAGGTAATAGTGCCCATTTGATTGGTAACTATGTTCGATGGGTGAGTCTCAAAACCAACCTACTAATTACCCAAACAAGGGGCTAAAGCCCCTTTGGCTCTTACTTAGTTGCACGCTCTGCTTCCACATTTTGCAGATACTTTACATTCCTTACAAAATTCTTCTCAAAAATTGGTTAAACTACCCCAAAATTGACCCTAGGGACCATATCCCAATAGGCCCCCAACACAAAGATGGTGACTCGCCCTCAAGTCACTCTGTTGGTGCCTCGATCTTGTTGCAGAGGTCACTGAACTCGACCTACAATTCTGCTACATCAGTAGAACCCTGTACTGCGACCTGTTGTACTTCTTCTACCAGTTTTGTTGTGATTTGGCCTTCGACTATTAGGTGCATCGTTCTCTGTGTCTGCTGAAGTGTCTTTAACTTCTCTTGAACTGACAGAGTAAGTTGACATGCCTCCTATGTCCATGGTTGTATTTTGTCTTTGAGAAGGGCCTCTTTCCTCTATAGCTCTTTGATTTTTGATTGCAGTTGTTTGCCTTCAGGCAGTCGCGCGAGGCATTAGACTAGTACCAAAGTGCACGCAGTCACCCTGACTTATCAAAGTTGCGTTGTGTCTCCCGGATATCTGTGTTAAGCTTAGAGAGATTTGGGTCCTCCTGCATAGTCATCCATAACTCCAATGTGCCCATGCTTTCCCTGATGGCTGCTCCACGTTGCTCCCGGACCTCTACCGGAGTGTTTGGCTATAACTTCAGATGTAGCTCTAAGATCTTCATCTAGAAGTCAAACGCGACTTTTCCGATCTCATCCTTGGACGCACGGACCATAGTAGCCAATTTCTTGATTTTTTTTGTAGTTGTGGCATCCTTCGGAATGTTTAACTCTGGAAGTGAATGGAACGCCTATGTTATTGTTGTCTCTAGGCTCTGACTTCATGCTTGTAGCTCTTCCTTTTCTTCCAGAACCTGAGCTTTCTCCGCAAACGTTTGCTCATTGTTTACTTTGAATTCACTGATCACTGCAAGCGCACGCTTCTCTCTAATCCTAAGCTCGTTTGAAACCCCTTGATGCAACGCATGGAGAGTCTGAAGCGGTAGTGCAGCTAAGTTCACCCCAATTTCTTCGACTATGCTCAACAGAGCGTGGTCTTCCTCTGATTCCGCATGGATTTATCCTTCAGGCAAGGGTATAAATCTGAGGCCCAGAGTCCGTTCTAGCTCCAAAACTTGCTCGCTCTCTTGCGCCAGGCTCACTCGCTTGCCCAACGCTCACTTGAATTCAGCCTGTTTGGATCTGCAACTTGCGTAGATCCTTTTGGACGTTCCCTAGTCTTTGCATGTATTGTTGTTCAAATTGTTGCCACAACCTTGTTGTGGTGTCTCTTACTTTGTCTCCAATCTCTTCTAGATCCCCTTCTGTGAGTATCATTGGTTCAATGTGCGCCTGTTTATCAGATTTGTGCTTCTCCCTTGGCCCGGTAGTTTCCTCCTTACTGCGCTTTCTCAATGTGAAGGGAGTGATCTGCGCCTCTCCTCCATCTCCACCCTATTTTGACAATTCCTTCTCCTCAGTATGTTGGGAAGCCGATGCTTCGACTCGCTCTCTGTTAGGGCATTCTGTCTTGGCACACTTTTTCGCAGTTGCCTTAGAAGCAACTTCTTTCTTTTCCTGCCCAGCCAATGCTCGTGCCACTTTCTGTGTTGCTTCTTTCTGCTTTTGTGTAGCTGTCGTATGTGCAACATAGCTTTTTCCACCTTTATTGGTATCTGCACCAACATCTATGGGTTCATGCCACTCTGTTGGCCAACTCCCCACAATCTCCTGCACATTTGTCTCTGAGACTAAGTATGGCAGCTTATGCCATATATGTTAGGGTCCCTCCTCGCCCTGATTGAGACATTATGGAAATCGGCCTTGAACTTTGCAAAGGCTCTCAATTGATCGAACAAGGTTGGAGACAACCTTGGCCACTAACTGATTACTATGCAAAGATCCATTTCCATTAATATCCATAAAATCTTTGATTCTCTGATCCTCTCCGGATCCTTTATCGACCACAGCAAAGAGAACTTCGTTGCCTCTGGTAAATCTTCTGCCTGCGGAGAAAACTGACTATCCTCCAGAAATCGCCATGCTACTAAGACAATTAGCAATAGGAGCCACGCATAATGAAACAGCTTACTATCCTCTTGTGCTTTGCGATAGTCTGCGAGGAATTCCTTGCATAAATATTGCACCCAGTTATATTGTACTCCCTTCGCACACTGGGTAGCCAATTACACTAGTGGTGTTGGAACTTTGTCCGTGCAATATTTCCTCATAATTTTCCCTTCTAAGATTTGGGAAGAAAACTACACCGCCTGGTCTTGAATGGAGCAGATAGAATATCTGTTTGACTTCTTGACTAAACCAAATTCAACCTTCATCTTATCTGCCAGCTCCTTTTCTCCACTTTTCCCTCCAAACTCCTTGGCAAGATCCACCCCTTTATAGGGTAGCTTCGATAATCCTATGGATGAGCATATACATGATAGGGATGGGTTCACCAATCCATAAGCACCCATCATGCACCAGTGCGAGCAGTTGATGCGCAAACACAGTGTTGATAATTGACCTGTGAAAATGTGGTACGCAAAGCATGTGCAGCACCTGGCCTACTCAACACCTCTGCCCCATTTCATGGATTCCAGCCGTGTAACTCCAGTTTCTTCGTAATAGATCTTCTTCATGTATTTGTGAGTAGAGAAATGAGGGAATCTATCATGGTCCGCGAGATCCCAATCCTCCATCTTCAGCACCGGAATGCGTGCTAAGGCCGCATCTTCAAATTCGACCTATTCTGGTAACAGTGGCATCGAGACCATAATTTTTCCTGAATCCGAGTCTTTGGTGACTTTTTTCTTCCCTTTCTGTGGAGGGATATACTACAAGAGCCGTGTGATAGGCTCGCCCTCCTTAGTGTCCAACTCTTCCACTCCACGTAATTCTTCTTCCTCCAAGTCCACAATTTTCTCCAGTTGCTTATCCTTTTTCTCCTTTTACCAAACCTCCAGTTCTTCCCCGGTGAATGTCTCACCAGTACAGGTTTCTTCTGCTTCTCTTCTGCCACTGATTTCTTCGGCCTAGGTGACCTCGACATCGTAGGCACAGCGGGCGCAACTTCCATGCTCATTATTTTAGGGTCCACCACGTTGGAGACGGCAACTTCAAAACTAACAGCCTCTACGAGATTTGTGCCAGTCATTCGGTCAAAAATAATTTCACAGGTTGTTGTAGATACGTTTGCGAACGATGGTCGTGAAAAGAGTTCTTCCCAGTCTGCGTGCTTCATAAACTTAAAACAATAAGGCTCACAGACAATTCTTAGAATGCAAAGTGTTCTTCAGCGGACCAACATGCCCAATTTATAGGAGGTTTTGAATTCAAATCCAACTATTCCCTCCAATTTCGGATCATAAATGCATATTTGGCGACATATCTCCAAATATTTTTTCCATAAATGGTGCCTACTCGCTCCTTTTAATGGAACTTTTGCCATCAAATCGTGAATAATGACTCCAACAACTACTTTTGGACCCATTTGCGTGGTACCATCCTCCATAGCGCAGCTCATCTAACGTAGCTTCACTTGTCACACTCCTTTCTTCGCACAGACTCCCTACTATGTTTTTCTCCTCTTCGGAAAGTGTAGTTATAGTCCCACAATCCCTTGCAGCTGCCTGGATTACTAAGGTGGTCCTGCTGCCATGTAGTCATTGCGCAGGGGTAGGATCCCCTATATACAGCTTCAACCTACTTCCATTCACTTTCCCAAGGAATGGTTCCCCATTCAGATTCGCGAGTTGAACTATGCCACCATCCGTGATCTCTAACAACATATGGCCCCAACCAGTGCATTTGAAATTTCCCTGGAAATTTTGTGAACTTGTTGTCATATAGCAGCACTAAATCATCTAACTTGGAAGTGTGCAGCTTAATATGTCTATCGTGCATGCTTTCTCGCGTTCCTTTTGCACTTGCTGGTGAAAGCCTGCAAGAAATCGGTCATCTTCTAACTCCATTAGTTGCGCGAGTTGTTCCTCTAAGGTCTCGCAATCTGCCATCTCTCTCAAAGCTGCAATACATAAACTTGGCACAATATATTCCATAGGCATCATTGCTTCAATCCCATAGACCAACCGAAACGCTGTTTAGGCTATTAATTTCTTGCAGGTTGTCCTATATGCCCATAGCACTGCTGGTACGTGCATATTCCAAGCATTCCTTTGCGCATTGCAGACCTTTGTCAATGCATTCTCCAAGATTTTGTTAAATGCTTCCACCATTCCATTCACTTGTGGGTGATAGGGTGTGTTATTTTGACGATACATCTGGAATTCCTCAAGCATCGTGTTGATCGTTTCATTCAAAAAATGTTTACCCCTATCACTCATCAACATCTTAGGGCATCCAAACCGTGTTAAAACATATTCAAACAAAAAATTCGCAGCGGTAGCATCTGTACAATCCTTTAGTGGTTGCGCTTCCGCCCATCTCGTTAAATACTCTGTTGCAGTAATGATATACCGCGTGCCCATCTTCTTACCTGGTAGTTGCATTCGACCTATGAAATCAATGGGGCACTTATCAAATACCTGCAATGAAACCTGAGGATTTAAAGGCAGTTCATCTCTTCACGAAGGCTTTCTTATCCTTTGGCAAGCATTGCATGCCTCGCAGTACGCCTTAAAATCCTTATGTAATGTCGGCCACCATAACCCAGCATGTAAAATCTTATGCGCGATCGCTTTTCCTGTGTAGTGATCTCTTGCCACTCCTCCATGTGCTTCAGCGAGGATGCTAGCGCGTTCAAACTCAGGAACATACCTTCGTAGTATTTCATCAGTTCCCATCTTATACAAGTGACCCGTAATCACTGAAAAATCTGCAGTGCGAACTACTAATTCCTTCTTTTGTTGAGTAGAATAACCTTTTGGAGTTGTGCTCGTGGTTAAAAACTAAATGATATTCGCAAAATGGTCATCTGTGACGCGTACTGCAAATAGCTATGCATCTAGAAATCCTTCCTCCAAACTATTTGGCTCTATAGTAGAGTAATTCTTCCCAGCCTTGGATAACTTTCTGCTCGCGAAGGCTATCTAAATGATCGATTTCACCTTCACTTGCCTGTGTTAATACCGCATCTAGTGCAATGCAAGAGGCATCTACATGTACATGGAATTCTTCCTTCCAATCTGAAAACACCAAGATAGGTGTAGTTACCATATTTTCCTTCAAGACATCCAAACTACGCTGACAGTCTTCATCCCAGCAAAACATCGCATCTTTCTTCAATAATTTTTCCATTGGTGCAGTTATCTGAGCATATGCCTTGATAAACTTTATATAATACCCAGTGGGCCCCAATGTCGCGCGCCGCTTTTTTACATTCCTAGGAGCTTCCAAATTGACAATCACAACGATCTTCGCAAGGTCCACCATTAGTCCCTGCTTACATACTACATGGCCAAGCAAGATTCCAAAGGGCACACAGAATATGCACTTCTTTAAATTCAATGTGATCTGATACCTTCGACATGTATCCAGCATAAGGCGTAGGCTCGCAACATGGCACTTCACCAACCCAAACACAATCCAATCATCAAAATACACCTCGAGAAATTTATGAATAAATTCCTTGAACGTCACGATGACTACTCGAGAGAAAATTCCAAGCGCATTCTTCAATCCAAAGGCATTACTGTAAATTGAAAGCAACCCCACTCCGTTGTGAAGGTTGTCTTGCTTTGATCTTCTAGCACGATCTTTATTTGATTGTATCCCGAAAATCCATCAGTAAACGAATAAGCCTCATGTCCGCCAACATTCTCTAATACTTCATCAGTGAATGGTGTTAGAAACGGAGCGTGCACGCATGCATCATTTAGCTTTATTAGATCTATGCATATTCGGACTTCGCCTTTCTGTTTCTTCTCTTGGACCACCATTGGGATTACCTAATTGGATTCCTCCATTGGTTCAATAATACTGGCATCCAACATTTTATCCAGTTCATGGCGCACCTTTTCCTTATATTTTGGATTTAGCCGATAAAGTCTTTGCTTAACGGGCTTCGCATTCGGTTTCAACGTAATCTGCATAAAGCCTAAATCTCCGATGATCCCCTTCAAATCTGAAACTTTGTTGGAAATATACCCTGGTACTCGAGCAGCAATTCAACTACCTTATCGACTGTATCTGCGTCCAAATAGTCTCCTATCTTCATGAACTTAGGCTCTACTTCAAATCCAATATTTACTTGTCTAGTCTTCAAAGGTTCTAATATATCTGGGTTTGCAGCTTTCAGTCCCTCGACTTCGTGCTATCCTTTTGTCTCTAGAATGTTAATATTCTGTGGGTATTCTCTTCCTCTTCAACAGTCACATTGTAACACTCCAGCGCATGGCACAGCTATGTACTCCAATCCAATTGAGCCCATTCTACTAATTCCTTAAGTGTTCTGAATATAATTGCTTTTATCTCTTGGAGTGCTTCATCAATGCACTCAAACCCATCCTCAATGTTGAAATTTAATGAGAAACTCTCCCTTAAAATGTCCCATTCAGTTGTCCCATGGAGAAGCTCTGTCTCCAAATACCAGTTCATTGGAATTGTATCTAAGGTATGACAGAAAATGTGCACTCATTCTAGTTGTGGTTCTGTTCCCCAAGCCTTAGTCCATCATGCCAAATGATTGTGTGGATCATCCTTCCAACTATATTTTTTTGTCATCCGGGTATTAGCATATCCAAACCTTAATTTCATTACATCATCCTCCTGTATTCCTTCCATACAGCAAATCTCTCCTTGTGCGTACCCCACCAATGGGCAGGCGTAGCGCACATTGCCAACTCCAATGCTTGGAAGTGATGTTCTTCCGATACTTCTCTTTCAAATTCATCTAAAAACAAATCCACATCAGTCAAACCATCATAATGCGGAAGTTTCCTTACCTCAGTCGAGGCACACTGTAGTGATTTGATCATCATATTTCAACGGAGCATAGATACTTCATGCAGTCAATTATGCCAGTCTTTGAGCTCTTCATCCAAATCTAAGGTGCAGGAGTTGTCCCTGTCCCATTAAATTCATCCATCAGTCATAGGATTGATCCAATCTCCCTCTCGTGTTGTGATCTTGTATATCTTATCAAAATCATCATCACTTTCTACAAATTCATCAACAGGTTCAGTATAATGTGCTCCTTTAGCAAGGTCTAGTGGTACTACAACCCTGAGCGACTTCCTTTCAAATGTCATCTTTCGCTTCTTCAAGTTGACTACCGTGCCCATATCAAAAGCCCATTCAATTCCTAGTAGCGCGGGGTATGGGTTACTATCATCCACTATTTCAATGACCTCGAAGTCATCCAACACGCTTGTGCCCTCAATGTCCATCGTTACACCATATAAGCATCCCATCAGAATAATCTTCTATCGATTTTCCATGTATCGCTGAATAGGAGACCACCGCAGCACAGGTCTCCCCATCCTTTCCCATGTCTACTTAGGTAGGATATTTGCATCAAATCCCAAATCCAAGATTACCTGGCCTATTTCATATTCGCCTATCTGCAGAGTTAACCTCATCTCGCACCCCCCCTTGCGCTTCTTATGCTTACTAATTTTCCTCACAGTGCATTGTTGAGCAAGGGTCTTTTCTTTATTTGTACACTTGTTGATTAACTCTTGCAACCCTTCTACTATTTTCTTATCGCACAGTAACTTCATACAAGTCTTCAAAAAAGTAGCTAGTATTGAAGGATCTACCTCTTGTGTCATACTAGTTTCTGGCATTTTCTACTGGATCCCTGAGGTAGAGGCCTCAGTGAAGTTCTTATTTGCTTCCATGAAGTTCTCTTTAGCGCGATTAAGATCAAAGTTTATTTCCTTCTCAACAGCCTTGTGCACCCACCCGTCATCCTCAGGTTGCTTTCCTTTATCTGCACCAGTTGCCATACCACTTCTTGTCACTATATTTATGCTTTGATCTTCTTCACGAGGCTCTTCCCTCATCATTTGAATGTTTTGGATAGGTTGTTGGGGTTGCGCCTTCATTTCTTGCTTCTTCGCCATAAGAACTGGACATTCCTCTATCACATGGTCAAACTGTCAACAATACTGACATGACAGATGCGTAGGGTTTGTGCAATCTCGCACGAAGTTCCCTGCTTCGCCACAGTTATAGAAAATTATCTTCCCACACCCTCGACCAGCTCTGCCCCTTCTTTCTCGACCTCGGCCTTGGAATCCTCCACACGCTGCTCCTACACCCTGATCCTGAGGCCAGTTCTCTACCTTCATTCAGTAGGTATCATTTCTATCCATCATCATCTCATAAATCTTACAATGGCATTCATCATGTCCCACAGATTTACAGAAATTGAAAAATAATAGCTGAGGAGTTTGTACAAACTTTTGTAGTAAATGGAAATTATCAGTTGTGTGTTTTCATGTAACCTGACAGATAGCACACCACAACGTAGCTCCCGTGCTCGGCCCAACATTATTCTCTCGTTTCAGGGGAACAAACCCTCCCCCCATAATATAGTTCTTATAAACCGAGTAATGGTCCTTATCGTGTCCATGGCTCTTGCACTTCAAACACCAAACTTTAGCACGCACCTCTGGCTGGGCTTCCTTTCCTTTCTTCAGGCTTTGCAACTCCAAGTGCAGGCTTTCTAGCTGTGAGTGAATCTATTGCACTCCAAGGTTCGTATCTTGTATGGGCGAGGCATCCAGCCTCATCGCAATTTCTAAGGCTTCAGCGTGTGTTGTTATCTTTTGCTGGACAAAGGCACTCTCAAGTGTGGCAAGACTGACGTTATATACCAGTCGCGATGTTCGGAATATGTAATTACCATACTGGATTGTCTAACCAGGCATTTCAACCTATGATCGAAATCCCAAGGTGTCTCATCTACCTTTTGTCAAATTTCTTTAAACTCAATCACCAACTGCACCTCTGACTTAGGCTTTCTAAACTCCTTGTTCAGAGCTTATTGGGTCTCTGCCAACATCGTGTTGGGGTTATTAGTGAAATACTTGATGTACCATTTCAATGCTCGATCTTGTAAGGTTGTAACCAGTTGCGCTTTCTTGATGCTATCATTTGTAATATGTTGTGTCGTCCATACATCTCCTACGACAAACCAGAACTATTTGGGATCTTCTCTTCCTACTCCTCTAAAAATCAACATCTTCATCGTGTTCGCCATGTTGAATGGTGGTAGTGGAGGTGGAGGAGACAAAGATGTAGGTGTACGAGGTGGAGGTGGAGGCAGAGGTGTAGTGGATGGATGAGGTATCCTCAAGATACCCTGCGTAATTAATTGAAATACACATCGTGGCATAGTTAACACAATGTCACTTGAAGGGGGTTCTATGAGCGGACTATACTCTAAGCTTGATCCTTCGTTTCTTCTAAAGAATCTCCCACTTTGCGTAGCCCCAAACATCAAGGTAACTGCATAAGCCTCTTTTCACATAATAGCATTTTAATCCAATCTTTAATGACTTCAAATACTTACCTCGCGGTCCCTTAAAGATCTTGTGTTCTACTTCGCTATAGCTAATATTTCTATTGATCGCGAGATAAGTCACAAAACTTCCCAATGTGCGATCAATCCAATGATCCACAGCCTGTGTGATATTTCTTTCTGATGCCTCCAGAGATCGCACCAATTCAGGAGTCCACATTATAGGGTCGTCAAGCCTCCACGTTCCTTGACTATAAGTCAATTTAGACAACCACTCGTGTAGTTCGTCATGGAAGAAGCAGAAGAAAGCATCGGTTTCGTCTGTGTACAAAAATATTTGCAACCATTGTTCCTTGGATAATTTAGGGCTCCTATTCACTTGAGCCATGAACGCGTGCATGTTACGGTCAATCCACTTTTCAATCTCTTTTTTTGTAGGAAACCATTTATCACACATCTCTTAGATGGATCCAGATCCTGGCAACATAACCATGTGTTGGCTGAAGGGGGCCTGACCTAGGTTCAGAGTTGTTCGCGCCAACCAAAAAAACCCTAACTCTTGGCCTTTTCGCCAACAACCTGCATAGCACAGACTGCAGTCTCACCTGAAGCAGTATTAAGGGATGCTAGAACCTGGTTTCTCCATCCAGAGACCATGAGATAAGTGATCTTAATCCATTGTAGCTCAGATCTGCCTTCGTGCAAATCTATGTCTTTCCAGGGTCTGCGACTACAACTCTAAGAAAACAACTTCTAGACCTTTGCGAAGGTCTGCAATCAGACTTTATAGACCTAAAAGAAGCAGACTGTCCACTTTCGCGCACTAAATAGTAACCCTAGATCTTCCTTCGCGCAGATCCACCCGATTCAACAAAAATCATAACAGATTCAACCTTTCTCTTCACGAAATCAGAGTATTACTTAGTTCATGCATATATATTAAATATTCAATAGAATTGCGCAGTAATTATACTTTATTTCATAGAAAACAGATCATTAAGCCATAATGCATAACTTGAACAGATTTAGGAATAATACACAAGGACAAGATATTTGTTCCAAAATCAGTCTTTATTAGATTCATCGTTCAATTTATAGACTTTTCCACCTTCCAGAATTGCGCAGGAATTATACTTTATTTCATAGAAAACAGATCATTAAGTCATAATGCATAACTTGAACAAAATTAACAATAATACACAAGGACAAGATATTTGTTCCAAAATCAGTCTTTATTAGATTCATCGTTCAATTTATAGACTTTTCCACCTTGCACACTCAGCTACAAGGGCCCGCACACTTAGCTGCAGACTTACCAAGGTCTCTATGCACTCAACTGCAGGAGCCTTCCCTTTTCTCCTAAGTACAGGAAATAGAGCTTTCCTACCTTAGCATTTTCGCAAACAATAATTCTCTATCTTAGTTTCCTTCTCTAGACTCGCTATGACTCAAATATCTATAGCATTTTTCTTACAATACCATGGCTTGCGGCCTATAGGTGAGTCTCAAAACCAACCTACTAATTACCCAAACAAGGGGCTAAAGCCCCTTTGACTCTTGCTTAGTTGTGCGCTTTTTGTCCACATTTCACAGAGATTATACATTCCTTACAAAATTATTCTCAAAAATTGGTTAAACTAACCCAAAATTGACCCTAGGGACCCTATCCCAACAATAGACAAGTTTAGAAAAACAACTCACTTTGTGGTTGTCAAATCTAATCATACCACGGGTGACATTTCCCATACTTTCATATAAGAGATAGTGAGGTTAGATGGAGTACCTAAGAAAATTATCTCAAACAGAGATGCGAAGTTTACTTCTAAAGTTTACAAAGAACTATATGTTGATTTGCAGACATAATTAGATTTTAATACATCTTAACATCCACACATAGATGGGAAAACTGAAAGGACAAATAGGTTGTTGGAAGACATGCTTAGGATGTATGTAATGCATCATCCAAAGAAGTGGGAAGATTTTCTTCCACTAGTGGAGTTTTGTTATACAATGGTTATCAAAAATCATTAAAAATTAATCCATTTAAGGCTTTTTATCGAAGAAAATGAAACACACCTATCAACTGGAGTGATCCAGCAAACAAGGTCCATATTGGGCTTGATATGATAAGAGAGACGAAATAGGAAATGAAATCCATCCGGAAGAATTTAAAAGTGGATCAAGATAGGGAGAAGAGTTATGCAGACCAGCATAAAGTGCATAAAGAATTTAAATTGGGGGAACATGTTTATCTCTACTTCAGACCCATGAAAATCTCATTTAAAAGTGGGTCTTGTGCCAAGTTGGCACCATGGTTTTGTGGGCCATTTGAGATCATAGAAAGAGGGGGTTCAGTGGCCTACAGACTGACATTTCCACCCACAGTGACATCCCATGATGTTTTCAATGTTTCCTTGCTTAAAATGTATGTACATGATTTTGATCATGTTGTTGATTGGTCTATGATATAGGTGGAAGCAGGGGAATATTTCTAGCAGGAACCATAGTGCATTTTGGACCAAAGACAGGGCCCATTTCAAAATCGAGTCATAGAGAAATTCAAGGAGCATTGGAGGCACTTTGGACCAAACGGAGCCACATGGGAGATGGTTGATCAAATGAGGGTGTCATACTCTCTCTTTTTTTCTAGATAAGCAATTATAAGTGTGATTGTAATTATGAGCAAAGTTGTGTATATAAGCTTGTTGTAAACATTGTTTTTGGATGCAGAACACTGAGGACAGTGTTCCTCTAAGGGGGTGGGGACTGTAAAAACCCCTTTGCTAATCCCTCTTTTAAATATTATTATGAAATTGTAAATTCATGTAAATAATATGAAATTATAAATGTTGACTAGCTAAGGGAAGTGGACATGGATTCAGAGGACTAAGGAAGAGGAGTTGCTTGTAATCCCAATCCATTGCATTTATTCCATCGCCTATGTCCCTATTGAAGTTATGGAACTATTATGTAAACATTAAAGTGAGGGAATGGGCTTCTTGAGTGGAGGATGAGGCTTGTAGTCCTTGTCCCTACAAATCGTGTCAGAGTGGTCAAAACATCAGAAAAGGAAAAGAGGAAAAAGGGTGATAATGGAGTTATGGACTGCTTCAATATGGGATGGGCCATACAGTCTTTTTCTCATAGATCGTGTTAACATGGTCAACACATAAGAGGAGGATGGGGGAAAGAGGTCTCGAGGAAAAGATATTTCCATACACACAGAGTGTGGAAGAGTAGAGGTGGAAAAAAATCAAGTAAGAGAAAAAAATGAGTGCACGAAGCAGGAACACATAAAGCTTGAGTTTGGCAATGGTCATGGATTTCTTGGAAGATTTAACTTTTCTCTAAGTCAGTTCTTGTGGGATGGATTCCCCGTCTTTGTTGAGGCCTATGTGTGCACCTATGAATTGATTTCTAGAGAGATTTTAGTCGAGTTGTGACACTCATGTGCTAGTTGGGTTGAGAAACCTCTAAAGGCTTTCTCATTGATAAACACCTAAGCAATGGCTAGCCTTGGGGCTGATAAACCACTAGGAAAATTATTGGGTTGACAGATTATTGGTCAGGATGAGACACTCAAGTACTAGTTGGAACTTACTATTTACATACTAGTTGATGGTGATATAACTCTTGAGAAATTACCTCCTTAGACTTTGAATCATAGTTGCCCTATAATTGGGTGGAGATTTGAAGTCCCTCTCTTAGTTGTCAGTCATCCTTCCACCAAGATAAGTTATTTACTAGTGTATATGTGTATACTTGTGCAATATTAATGATGAATGTCATGATTTTATGGTAATCGATATATCAATATTATCAATGAGATCGTATACTCGTGTGTGTGATGTCCATTAAATGTTAAGAAAAACTTGAATAAGTGTAGCGTAAAGGCTTATGAAAACCTATCAACCATATTGTGAATGATGGTTTAATGACATCCATGGAACAACTGTGGTGTGTGTAAACCCAAGGATTATATGTTTTAATGGAGTGGTAACCTCCATGACTTGGAGGCAATGATATATGTTCTTCAAATCATTTGGGTCTATCTTGGATTGTGCGAGGCTTTGTTGCATGCGGTTGGTTGTAGTCTACTCTGCGGTCTTTCATTGTATCAATTGAGATTGCTAAGCATTGTCATTGGAGTCCCTAAGACTTCGAAGTTGGTTCACAATAATATGCCTGCACTCGGGTTGAGTGAGCCCTGATGAACTTCAAGGGAAGGCACCTTAAGATACTAAGGTGCTAAGTTCAGAGAGTGTTAGATGGAAAATTCATACGCCAAAAAAAAAAAAAAACCTTGATAATTTTTGTATTATATTCATGTAGCACCACGCTGATAAAGTTAAGACATTGTTCGAGGATGGGGGTGTGGTTGACGGAGGCACAATATGGGAAGTTTTCCATTCTTGTCACCAATAATGTCATCGCATCGTGGAGATGTGACGAGCATGTATTTCATATTGGAGGTGAACGTCTCCATCATCAAATGGGAACATTACACTTTTCATGAAGGGTTTTGACCCTGGTGGGACTCGAGATCAAGGGTGAGTGGTACCCTCTAGGATTGCCATGTGACTAGAATGACATCACGCTGATGTCACTGTGAACCACAGAGCCGCAAAGTAGAGTTAGTGGTGTCCTTTCATAGTGGTCCATGGAATAGACAAAACTTACAAAGGAAACGAAAGGCACTTGACAGAGAATACCTCTATCACTTAAATGAGATGTTGTCATTATGTCATGAGAGTCCAAGCCTGTTGCACACAAGTGTAATGTCACAGACTAACAGGAGGCATGGGATGGGAAATGTTTTTATCATTCAACACAAATATCCATGTCGTGTCGTGGGGGTTGTGATAGGATAAATCTAAGAGGTAAGCATGTCGCACGAAGGCACTATGGTGAAATGACATCGTGGGACCACGATGTTGATTTTTTGTAGCATCGATAGGTGTTCCTACATGCCATGAGGTCTCCTAAGTCGACCTAAAATAATTGTAAAAAAATAAAATAAAATCTTTATTTTTGGGGCATCAGTGAACCCCACCATGAAAGAGGGTGTCCCTTGGTTAAACTCAACCCCATTTGACAAGTATATATACATAATGTGATATCTTCATTTTGATCATTCATCAACACATCTTCTCTCTTCTAAAGCAGACACACATGTGATAGAATGACGCTGGATTGACTTAAATTTCACTGAGTTTGATCATTGACCAATGGTTACTGTGGTACGGATCTAACCACGTGCCTTAGAACGTAGACTGAGTTTACCACAAGACCAAGCTTTACTGCAAGCTGAAATTTAATTGTTTAACCAGCATTGATTTTTGTATTTTTGACTAGATTGACTAGCATTGACTTGTTGTAAATTGACCAAATTTCACTGGTATTTGGTCTTGGATATTGGCACAGATTTGTAGACAATTTGAATTTGTAAACCTTGCTGAAGAATAATTACTCTTAGAAGAAAATTTGTTGGGTTTTCTTCCGTGGTAATATTATTGTCTCTATTGTGCATGGTTCTCTCTCTCTAATCTTTTTTGTTTCTGTTGCATTTAATCTTAAGAAACTCAAGCTCTTACAGCTCATATAAGGAAAGGAAAAAGAAGAAGGAACATTGTGAAGTTTGATAAGAAGAATACAGGTAGAAGAGACACTCCTATCCAAGATTAGAACAAGGATATGTCAAAATTCAATTGATTAATTTGTCATAATTTTAGACACTGTGCCTCTCGGTGTCCCGACAAGAAAAAGAAGGAAAAGTAGCATGCATTAGAATCCAATGTTGATGATGATGATGAGCTTCTACCTCAGAAGAATTCAAAGGAATGTCTCCTTTAGAAACTATTACCAATAGTAGTGATGTTTAGTTTATGGACAAGGCATATGACAAGTTTCTAAGACTCTCTTATAGATTTGTTAGAAAGGAAGTTGGAAATTCCCTACAATCCTTAAATCAAGAGATAAGTATTTCCAATCATATTTTTCTTCCTTAATTATTTTGTTTGGTCAACCATTAGTCTTTGTATTTTGCTTGGTTATGATTTTTTTTTTCTTCCATGGCCCCTTGAATGAGGTTTTGGGAAAGGAAGAACGAGTCCATTGTGGAGATTGTCAAGGTGATAATTCACACATCACATTGCAACGTACAATCAATTTTTGTGCCAAGAGGAGTCTCCCATAAAGAGGGAGTGGATTATGAGGAGATTTTTCCTCTAGTCACCAAATTGTCAAGTTCATGTATGGCCTAAACAGCTTGAGCATAGACTCAGCAAGAGTGATTCATGATTGAGAGGGATGATTGTACATATTGTTAGGACATCTAGGACCATGCCAGATGACCGAAAGAGCTTCTAATTTCAAAGAAGCAAATAGTCAGGCAAAAGGAAAGGAGTAGCCTTCCAAGAGGATGTCATGGGATTGAGACTATCATACTAGATTCTCAGAGATGAGAATTATCTAAGAGAAGTATGCCTTCTATGACAGGACCATGCCAGATAATAGGATATGCTTAAGTGACAATGGGAGCAGTAGTGCCAAAGGGAGTAACCAGGATTGCCACAAGAGAATTTTGTTTTAGTGTCAGAGTGAGTGTGTTAGGGTGACCAAGAAGCAGTTGTGGTGATGGATATAATGAAGGAATCTAGTCAGTTTATGGTTGAGCCAAAGCATGCAGCGAAGCATGTTTTGAGGTGCCTTCATGGCACAGTTGGATATAGTTTTATATATGTCTCAAGTGGTGAAGTGAGGCTACAGGGATATACTGATTCAAATTGGGTTGAGAGTGAAGAATACAGAAAAACACCTCGAGGTGTTGCTTCAACTTGGGAACGGTTGCGATATCCTATTTTAGCAAGAAGTAGACTTTTTTCGCACTCAGTACAGTGGAGGTAGAGTATATCACAACTAGTACTGCAAGTTAGGAAGCAGTGTGGCTTCGGAAGCTACTTGAAGGGATATTTGATCAGGCGCTAAAGACGACCTTGATATATTGTGATAATCAAAGTTGTTTCAAGCTTTCAAAGAATCCAATTTTTCATGATAGCTTGAATCATATTGAGATCAAATATAACTTCATTTAAGACATGGTATAGAGAAGAGCAGTGGAAGTCTAGTACATATCCACAAATGAGCAGATTGTGGACATTCTCACCAAGTCTCTATCTGGAACGAAGTTGGTACACTTTAGAGACAAGCTTGGTGTGATGTAGAAATTGTTCATGTCTTTGCAAGATCGGGCAAATCATCTCCTGAGACGCTAGAAGGACTTGGTTGAGTCATGTTGATTTGACTAGGGGAGATGGATACACTCACCTAAGTAGTCATGAAGGACTTTGGTTGGGTCATGCTGATTTGACCAAGGGTGAATGGCCTAGGGAAAATTACAAGATTGGATAGATCTTCTCCTGAGAATCCAAAAGGACTTGGTTGAGTCATTCAGACTTAACCAGAGGAGATAGATGAAATTCACCTCAGAAACCATAAAGTACTTTGGTTGGGCCATGTTGATTTGGCGAGAGGCGAATGGTCTAGGGTTAAATCCTCTCTTGAGAAGCCATGAAGGACTATGGTTGGGTCATGTTGATTTGACCAAACGATATTAATACATTTACTTGAGAAGCCATGAATGGCTTTGGCTAGCCCACGCTGATTTCACCAAGGGTAAATGACCCAGGGCTCACATTTCCTACTCCAGGATGGAGTGATCTATAAACATGCATGTGAGGAGTCACATTGCCTACTCTAGGATGAAGTGATCTAAATACATGCATCAACATAGCAAGCTCATGAACTTTTCTTATGGAGAAGAAATTTCAGCTAAGGGGAAATATGTTGCATCTAAGGAGAATACCTCCTTCACTAAGAGGGAGTGTTGATTTTTTGTAGCGTCGGGAGGTATTTCCGCATATCAAGAGGTATCCTAAGTCAACCTAAATGAATTGTGAAAAAATAAAATAAGATATTTACTTTTTAGGCACACTTTGGGCATCATGTAGGCTCAAAAAGGACAATTTTTGGTGTGTCCCTTGGTCAAATTCAACCCCATTTGAGAAGTATATATACATGATGTGACATCTTCATTTTGATTATTCATCAACACATCTTCTTTCTTCTAAAGAAGTTGTATGTGTGATAGAAAAACGCTGAATTGGTTGAAATCTGACCAAGTTTTATCATTGACTGTAGTTGACCATCATATGGCTCTAACCATGGGTCGTTAACCGCAAGATCGAGCTTGACTGTAGGCCAAAATTTGATTGTTTGACCAATGCTGATTTTTGTATTTTTGCCTGGTTTGACCAACATTTACTTGTTGGAAATTGACCAAGTTTGACTAGTACTTAGACTTGGATATTAGCACAGATTTGTAGACAATTTGGATTTGTGACCCTTGTTAAAGAATAATTTATCCTAGAAAAAATGTTGTTGGGTTTTCTCCCAATGTTGGGTTTCCCATGGTAAAATTGTTGTCTTTATTGCGCATGGTTGTATTTCTCTGGTATTTATTGTGTTCATTGCATTTATTGTTCATATTTTCCAAATTGTAATTGCTCAGTGATATTAGTGGCATAAGAACATTGTGTGAAGAATCATTAGGTAGTAATTATCTAGTAGAAAATATTATTTTATTGTGTTCTTATATAAAATTCGACACATGTTGGCCATGGTAGATGTGGTGGGTCTATGTAGACACTTGGATTCCACGTGGAAGATCTCGCTTATGTGGAAAGTGTAATGGGGCTTGAAATTCAAATGGGCATAACTTTTGATCCAAGAGTTGGATCAGAATAAGATTTATATCGTTGGAAATATTTCAATGAGCTAAACACTATGGTGTTAATCAAAGTGATTTCTGCTAATTTTGGGTTGAAGTGGTTTTGTAGACCCATTTCCACAACAAGACAATGGAATTGGGTTAAGTGAAGGTAACACCTCCCACTGAGTTGGTTTAAGATAAGGAAGTGGGAGGCAGTGTTACACCTTTTGGGCTCTAGATGTTATTTGATGGTGAATATAAGTTTGAAAGTGTGTCTATGTGTCATAATCATCCATCATTTGAGGAGTATCCCTTAAATCAAACCTCAAAGAAGCTCCACAGGTCCCAAATTCAATTAGGGTCACCACATCATCTCCATGGGTCTCCAATGGTTAACATAATGCCTCCTCTCTCCAACATTAGGGATCCATCAATTGCAAAAATCCCTCCCTATTCATATCATGGAAGAACATCCTCATCTATGTTATAAATCAGGGCCTGCCAATCAAGTAGTGTCAAGGCCAGCCTGTGGGCATGCTAGATCTAGTGGTGCAATCATTAAGAATTATTTGTGTTGGGTCAAAGAAAATTAGCCTTTTGGGTCCTAGAGGTGCTATAGGACATGCATCATCTACACAAGTCATCATAATTCCCAACATTCTAATGTAAGTGGGAAACACTATATCTATTAGGTCATCAACCTCTTTGAAAGACTTGGGTACTTATGGAGTGGATGCCCTCAAGCCCTGTGTTTTTTTGGACCACTTGAGAAAACCAACTTAAACTCCAATGAAAGCAACCATTCATTAGAGACAAATATCATATAAGCATCTAAGTGGACCAAACTTGCATGTTAAGGGCATATTAATACGTCAAACTTGGATCAACTTCTAATATCTAACTAGACCATGTCTTATAAATGTGTTCCCTACCTTGATAGAGGTGGCTAATGGTCAACACTATTAGGTGCTTCCAAACCCTAAGAGTTAGTGGCAATTCCAAGGCCAACCCCTCAATCAATAGGTATTAATGCAAATGAGTCGAAATGGAGGGGAAAAGGCTTCATGTCCAAGTGTCATGGTCAAGGGGACTAGATAATGGGGATCCACATCTTGAGTGTATAGATGTAATGGAGGAAGTAATCATGGTGGCATGAGTTACCCTGCTCATCCTTGTTTTTCCACCCCTCTAGTGCATCTTTACTTTTTCATAATAATTATCTTTATTTTGGTTGCATAGTTCAAGAATTAGAGCTTAGTATTTATGATTTAGCATTTGATTTTACCCTTTAAGGTGACACAATTTATCGCTCAACAAGGATGGGACATGCAAGGGTTCATTTTGATGAAATGGAACATCAAGTGCTGAGAAACCATGTGATGGTTAATGAGGAGGGTAGAACTCATGTTAGGATTTTTCCCATGCACTAACTTATGTCCCGATATTTGTTTGCATTTTGATTTTCTTCTTTTTCCTTCATTGTGGCCATAATATGTTTTTCCATGCTTTAGTTGTATCAACCTTTAGGGAAATGTTTCCCGACCCTACTCAAGGATGTGGATAAGTGAGTGTCAAATCCCAATGAACCAATAATAAGTAAGACCCAAAGAATGGAGGTGGTATACATGGGTTTGTTATGTGAGATGGAAAGTGACAAGTATGGTGTAGAGAGGGGAGTAATAAACTATTTCAATCTGAGTTTTCCAAGTAATGCCCCTGCTACAACCCTAAGGCCTCAAGTGAGGTCCCACTAGACCAGGGCTAAACATTAACCCCCAGGTAAGGTGAGAGAATAGATTTATAGTCAAGATCGGCCAATATTTCATATCACCCCTTTATCCATAATAATTTCCCAAAAAAAACAAGTATAAGCACATGATCACAACATGATCCAAGTACCTTTTGAATAGCATCCAAGAGGAAATTTCAAGTGGTGAAACGTATGTGGTTGATGAATATGGCAGAGGCACATGGCATATCATCATCAAGAGGTGATTGTTGGGGGTTGTTGGATGGGTGTCCAATTTAGGAGAAAAAAATTTCTCCTACGAGGTTACCCATTATGGTGGGTAACAACTCCATGTGGTTAGCCCCTTTTGCATGAGTAATGGGCGGTGACATGGCATCCTCAAAAACCATGGTCGTCAAACACTATAAGTCAACTTCCGATAGGCATAAATTTTTCATACAAACTCCAACTAATGTGATTCTTACACCGTTGGAAAGGTCTCAATGTGTAGAATAACATTATGAAGTTTAGTGCTTCAGTGGAAACTTTGTACCCCTAAAAAATGCCATTTGAGGGCTCAAAATGACCCTGGAAGACTTTAGACCCCAATTCTCCAAACTGGGTCCTACAATAAAAATGCCCTTGTAATCAAATTCCTCTAATTTTTGCACTTTGAAAGCAACAAGATGGATGGAAAATATATATAGTGATCAAATCCAGATCATTTTCCCCACAATAATGTCTTTTACAATCACTAAAAGTGTGTGAGGCTTCTAATTCCTCTCCCTCACCTACAAATATATTAACCATAAGAGTACATGTATTCCAATTTGTTAATAAAATTGATATTTTTAAAACTAGAATAAGGATTTTTGGAAGATTGGCTACCATTATTACATCAAATACAAATATTTCATAAATGCCACGGCTAGTTACAACATGTCTCTGGAGACTTGAACCCACGCAGCCAAGGAAACAAATTGGTCACCAACTACTCAAGTTAAGATCCTTTGACATAGAAATTGATATTAGAGCTCAAATTATTGTGTATTAAAAGAGATTGAAAAAACTTACTACAATTTTTTATTGTTAAAAATTTTAATATTAAAATAAATTTAATTTTTCCCAATTTAACCTATAAATTTTAACACATTCTCTCTTACCTTAAAATGTAAAATACCTCTCTTTTTTTTTAAATATATAATGCTCAAGAACCTCCCCAATGGGGTGGCTCTAGATGTCAATAATGAAAGATGTGAGGGTATGCGACAAGGCTTAAAGCCTCCTCTCCTCCTTGCATACCACCTACTTTGCACTTTATTTATGACCAATGTCATTCAAGATGCCACCCACAATGCACTATTAATTGCATTAAACACACTTGTATTAGATACTCCAGAGAATTCTAGGAGGGTGCTTTCTCTCGGTACAAAGATATGCTTTCCATTTTACTTCTATTACTCTCCTCCATGTTGTTTAACCCTCCCATCATGATTTTCGATTGAGATACTCCTTCTCTAGCACTCTCACATGGCTTCCTCCCCCTTGTGTTTCTCTCACCATAGCTAGAATTGGCAAATGGGGAAGGCTTCACTTCAATTTCTTTTGACTCCTCCCGATTATTGTGGGAAAACATCTCCTTCTTTGGCTCACATTTCCCGTGCCCCCCTACTTTGAGTATTTTTAGCGTTGATCATTTTCTCCTTCCACCAGCCACTGTCACCAAGTAGTGCACCCACTGCTGCAGAGGAGGTGGTGGAAATTGTAATGTAGGCGAATCTCGAGATATATTTCGTGCTAAATCCTCAAACAGCCACTATCGATTTCATACCACGCCTAAAAGTCAATTAAAAAATCATGAAGTTGAAGAGGGGGTGCGTCAAGAACATTAAGGCATATTGGATTCAAAGGTTTTGGATGGTGTGACAACCTTGATTGTAAACACCAAAAATGCCATAGGCTGCCAAAATCATTACCTCTACATTGTTGACCTTTAGTGACATGATAAGCATAGGACAATCTCATGCACAAGCTCAGGGAGTTGAATATGTTAATGATGGATGTGAAGGGATGTTTGGCATGTTTGGAGATGGACTTTCCTTCAAATTCTACAGCATTACCCTATTGTAAGGACATTGATCAACCAATATATTTGAACACCTCCTTGTCTTCTTGTGATCTAGATTGGATCATTATATTGTTTTGCATCCATCTTAATGCTTTCAGAGAGGAAATATTGGAAGAATCAACTTAGAGGACCATTTTTACTAGTGGGTCCTAGTTTAATGAATTGGGGTCAGAAACCTTCCTAAAGCAATTTAAGGCATTAAACAATGTTTTTTAGGGGCAAAACTTTTGTTGCTTAACCCTTGCACTATTCTACATATACATACCTTTCCAACAATGTAACAATCGCCTAAATCAGAGTCCCGATGCAAAATTTATACCACCCAGAAGTTGACCTTCTCGTTTTGACCACCATGATTTGAGAAGATGTCATGCCAACCCCCATTATTCATGGAAAAGAAGAAAGCCACATGATCATAATGAAAAAGACTCTAGAAAAGTTGATATTGTAACGCTAAATAAGAGTTGAAGGAGTCAAACTTAACCACTAGTAAGCTATCGGGTTTTGTTATAATCGAGTCACTACAAGGAAAAGGGGTTTCATTCGAGTGCATTTTGTTCCATATATGGGAAAAGTAGCTAAGAGTGGATAGAGAGGGAACAAATAGAGAGAGTTTACGTATTACAGTAGCCCACACACCATAGCTCCTCACTCTTTTGTACTTGCCTTCATTTTCATTTAAAGAAGAGAGAGCACAACCACCTCACCTTCCAGTTGGTTTTCTCTTGTAAGGGTTTCCCAATTCATATCTTGCATTACTATGGTTATAATTGATTGTATTTAGTATGTTCTCTATTCTCTACATTTTTATATATTGCATGCATGAAAAAATCAACTTAGTAAATCCATAAGTCGAAGGAAAATAACCCTCAAAGGGTAGATCTTGAATTTTAAGTATAATTATTATCCAATCTATAGTTACGAACTATCTAGTGGAATATCCACATCATTTTACGAATGATCTTGATGTCTAGGTTTTTCAAAACTATAGTTATATTTATGTTGTTGAGAATTTTGGTTCCCCTGTTGGTTTTTCTAAAAAATGGTTTCCCAACTGTGGAACAAACATTTTTTTATTTAGCAAAACATTGTTTATACTAGATATATGAACATACATATATGTTCATATTTTGATGTTTTTAATTATTAGTTTCCCCTTTATGGGGATGCAAAACTATCTAGTTTCCTTATATGCTATGTGTGGTTTTACACAATTATTTTTTTGCACTATAGATCCGTAGTTATTTTGTCTTTAATTTTCCATGCAACAAACTAGAAATATTTCTAAACTTCATATATTTTTAATATTTCTAAACTTTATATATATAGAGCGCGCGCGCCTAACCATTGTTAATTTGATATTTTCATAACATCATGCCAATTTTATATCTAATTACACAGAAGTTGTTGCTAGGATGGGTTTGGTTGGGTCGATTAAGCAAATCACAGATGCTCAATTTCGTTCTCCTCCGTCGAACCATTTTTGACCACGTGTACTGCGTAGCCCAGTAATTATTGAGCGACTGATTGGCGTCCAAAAAAATAGAAACCACTCTTGAATGTTTCTGCCCCTGAAACACAAGAAGGTGATAGTGGCATCAAGGTAGGTGAAGGTGCGAGCTGAGACATTTCATTTCCTTGCCATCACCTTCTCCTGCCTGTGATTCGAACTCGCGGTGGTACGATCAAGGAAAAACCATTTCTCTTGCGAATGGGGTTTCTCTCTTTTTCTCTGCACATTTTCTTCTCATTCCCGAATTTGGAGGTCTACAACAAGATTTATTTGAATGATCCCACGAGGTGGCCATTGAATGGTCTGATGTAATCACTTGGTGATCACCACTGTACTTGTTGCATATTCATCCATCCCATTACGTCCCAAGCAAGTCGACTTCAAATGTGAGGAGCTACCTGGATTTGTGCTATATATATTCAGGTGCGCAATATGTCGTTGTTATACTCTTCTGTCCAACATGCTTTGATTATCACAATTTGTGAGTGCTTCTCTGGTGGGAAGAAGCAATAGGTTGGTGTTGCAACTACTTTCGATTCATGAGAAAGAAGAAGCAGGACCGAAAACCTGACCCCCTTGCATTTTATGGCAATAATCGATCTTAGGAACATTTACTCAGGTGCACACAGGAAGAAGTCGAGACTCCCATCAATGGGACCCACCATATTCTTATATGAGGGGTAGTTGTTTTTTCCCCAACGTTTTCCTAGTTTTTCTCATGGCTTGCATATGAAAGAATTTCAATTTTGTTCATGAGTTTATTGGGTGGTTCGAAACTTTTTGTTTGGATTGGCCGTCCACCGCCTCACTCAGATTTTTCCCTCTTTTCCCTTATTTGAAACCAAAAACCCTGGGATTCAAACGTAACTCCCTGCCTATTAGAGACCGATGTTTCCATAGTGGCTTTGGAGGCCCGAACCGACCACTTTCTTACTGGACGTTTGAGTGGAGCATTTGAAACAGGGAACCATTGATTTAAGTTTTTTCTCCTTAGTGACACGGGATCTGCTTCCAAGGTCCATCTAATTAGCATCAACATTCTAAGTCTATAAGGGAAAGTTGCAGGAGTAGGTGATTTGTTGTTGATAACCACATAGGGAACAATTTCATCCCATATGGATTAATCAATCCATAATGTTGATAGAATTATTGACCCAAACCAAAGTTGTTCCCCTGATTTGTATTTTCCAACATCCGTAAAGAATTTTTTAGAGGAGATTTGAACACTTTAGAATTATTTCCCAAGTTAGTGTTGTTGTACAAGGCCTGGAACTGTGCCAGGGAATTCCCCAGACTTAGAAATTGATGTTGTTCTAGCCAAGGATGGTAGCCCCAAGTATCTAAACATAGCTGACGCTGTCAACGACACACCCTCCTATTCAAGAAATGAAAAATACATCATTTATGTAAAATTTAGAGTGTACACTAAAACTATCATGGTTTCAAAAAAGATGACCAATATAATGTTGGTTGGTGATGGAAAGGGAAGGATTGTTATTGTCTCCAACAAAAATGTGAAGGATGGCTCTACTACCTTTAGCTCTGCTACTTTTGGTACTTTTCCACATCTTTTTGTCTTTCATTTTTTTATTGTTTAATCCAATATCAACAAATGCGCTTTCTTGCTAATTGGTTAATTGGATTTTCAACATTTTCTTATGACAAGTATGTATGGAGATAATGCCAATTAATAAATCACAGATGAGTCGAGTTCCTGCATTGCAGCTGCATACTGGTATTATAGGATTTGTTGCACGTGACATGACATTCATCAACAATGCAGGGCCCAAGAAGCATAAAACTGTGGCTCTATACGTGGGGGTTGATTTTGCAACGATTTAAAGAGGTAGTATTGTTCTCTTTATTTTCATTCTCTTACACAATTTTACAGATAATGTGACATCTTTGGAAAAACAGGTTTCATTTTTGGAAAAGCATCAGTGGTTTTATAAGAACGTAACATTTACGCTCAAAAACCAATGGGAAATCAAAGTAACACAATCACTGCCCAAGGTAGGAATGATCCCATTGAAAACACGAGCATATCAATATACAATTGTAGGGTTGTAGCAGGAAATGATCTCACTTCCTTCAAGGTAGCCTATTCAACCTATGTTGGAAGGCCTTGTAGATTGTACTGTAATCATTTTTAGACAACCTCATTCATCTTATTGGTTGGTTGGAATGGTCAAGAGAATTTGCATTGAAAACCTTATACTTTGGAGAATATATGAATGTTGGGCTTGGTGCAAGATTGGATGGTCGTGTAACATGGCCTAGTTATAGGATGATTAAAACCCCTAAAGAAGCAAAAGAGTTCGTGCAATTATATATTTATCTTTAGTTCTGCAGTGGGATCCCTTCTATAGAAGGCCTACAAGTTTCTTTTATTTTTCATTGCAATAAGGATGCCATAGGTCAAAACCTTATTAGAGTTTGAAATGCTTGTATGTAATATTGCTCGAAGAGAAGGCCAAAAATTATGAACTTCCTCTCATCTCATGCTAAAATGTAATCTAGATTGTTATATCTAATCTTTCACACATTACATTTATGATCTCTCATTTTTACATTGTTATATTAATCCTTGATTTGAAAAATTCAAAGTTCTTTGGTTCATGACATAACTAATTAAAGATGATGCAATCTCATCCATGTATTTGATGGATCATCCCCTTTTTCCCATCTATGTTTTCTTGGTAAGTTTCATTCTTGTGCACAAGAGGATCAAAAGACAGTAGATGTGCTTGTCTAATATTCATCGATGCATTCTGGCAATGGGTTTTTCGAAACTGTTATATATCCATTTCAAGATTGGATTCCTAACCAAGTGGACAATAAAACACAAATGGTTAAGTACTTACTCTATTACCATCTTTCTCTTGTTGTTCAACTGTGACACAAACCAAATTTGAACTTTTCAATTTATGTACCATAGGACTATTCCCCGGGTAAAAGATGTCGAATATTATCATAGATGGGATCCCCATCATAATGTTTGGATTCAGCACCTAAATCATCTTTGTAATATGAGAAATTTCTACGTACTAAATCACGATGAATGGAACCGTGAAGATGCCATGGCTCAAAGCCACAACTTTCACTGCCAAAATCTTCAAAAGCAGATGTCTCATTTTCATTTAATTCACAAACATCAATATAGCCTCTAGCTTCTCATCCTCTTCCAAATCTGGAAAGAAAGGTTGAATACCCAAGGGTTTATGAGATTCTTAGATTGTTTTGTTGCATTGATTTCACGTAATTCATAATAAGAAGAAAAAAATACATTATTGGTTTGAATTTTCACAGATTTTTTTATTACGGTGTAATTATGGATTCATGGTTTGTCGAATTATGTATTCACTCATATTGGTCCTATTGGGTCGGGCATGGTCTGAGTCACCCTTCCCAAAAGGCTCAAAATGACTTGAGAATAAAAAGACTTTTAACCTCCTTCCTCTTTCTGCAACATTTCTGCCCTTTCTTCCTTTTGTGTTTCAAGTTTATTTTATTTGGCACATATTTATAAAAAAAAAAATTGTTTGAGGGTTCCTTTTATTTGATGTTTTTCAATATTATTTTGATTTTTTTATAGGAAAACATTGGTCGTGTCATGATCATCTGCATAGTTATGTCATAGGCATAATATACTCAATACAACAATAAAATGTCGTTAGGAATGGTAAGAGGAGTCTTTGTCGTGTTTTGAACTAGCAACTTTAGTTGTGCCTTTCTTGAAATTAAGAAATATATAACTGTCTTAAGGTTTCAAGTTGGAACTCTTGCCAACATGGTCAAAGGTTGGTTTATGGTACACCTTCATTGCTAATTAATGTTTATTAGTGTGCATAACAAATACATGATTGAAAGTGATGAAGTTGTTTTTCAATAATTTTTATGTGTTCTAACTTTTGTCGTATGTAACTCGATACATCAAAATGCCATGGGTGTCACATATTTCATGTGTTGGACATGGATACTTGAGGACACATGTTTGACACATGCCCCCAATGTGTCCCATAAAAACAGACACATGTCTCGTAGCCTATAAAATCACACTTTTTCCCTCATTCAAGCTCATCTCACTCATAGGTTGGAGGTCTAAGAGGTTTTGGAGTGCGGCTAAGGTTTATTATGTTGTGTTAGAAGAGATTCCAAATGTTGGGGAAGTGGATTTGTTACACCGGTCTTCAAGATTTTTCCTACACCAATCCATTTTCTTCTTCATTTAATAGAAATATTGGTTCAATCATCAAGGGTAGCTAGAAAAGGGCAAAGAAAAGGGAGGAATGCCCCCATTGATGTTGTCCCCCCTCCTTCACTACAGGTGAGATGTGCTACCCATTTCACTTGAATTTCCTTTTTTTTTATATTATCATGGTTCCCATATTTACAAAACTAAGAACCTGGAAATTCAAAACTAGCATATAAATGAACTTAATGAGAAAATGATTAACAGAATTAGATTGTTTTTTTGGAAGAGCATCCATCTTTCCACCTCTGGAAGAGCATCACTTTACTACAGTTCCACCTCCTCTATTGTCATCCCCATTCTTCTTGCTCTCACACTGGATTGTACTGAAGGAACTGATGATGGCATCTTTCTGAATACTAAAAATGCCTTCTTCAATCCTAATAGCAACCTAATTCTGCTCATCAGTCCTTAAAATCTAACAGGTGGAGTCCTCTTCAGAGATTTGTATGCCCCTTTCTAATATCTATGAGTGGCTTTATATATTTGTCATCTACATATTCTTATCGAGAAGCAATTTTGCTCCACTCATAGAAACAATTGATGATATTTGCATTTAAGTGAGTGGTGAGATGATCTTCCCAAATCCTCTATTCCTTCGGTGTACATTTGCATCTTTAGGGGCAATTGCTAGTTATAAAAATCACACATGTTGAGAAATTGGAAAGTTAAAAATAGTTGCAATCATCATTCAAGGCCTTGATGTAAATATGTGACCAACTTTCGAATGGTATGCATACATTTTATTTATATATCACAAATCTTATCTCCTAAAGTAAAATCCATACACCAACTTTACATGTTACTTAACATCTAATCATTTATAATTGTTAGAAAAGTTTGCACTATACTTTGTCTTGTCCTATCTTGTTTAACATTTTGAATCAGTGAAATTACATATAAATAAAATACATAAAATAAAAATAAACTAATAATTATAATAAAATAGTTAATTTAGTGTTCATAATTTTGGATTCGATATTTTGAATATATAATATTTTATTTTAAAATATAATATAATATTGTTATTTTTTTAATTAAAATTATTCATTTGTATTGGTGTCCTCTAACCCACTATGGTAGAGATGTGTAACAAATCAAAATAAAATCAAAATTTAAATATGGTAGAGATGTGTAACTTAATGTAATGTAATGTAAATATTTTCACTGTGAAAATAAAATAAGAAACTAAAAAATAAAAACACTATAAAAAATAAATAATAAAAAAATAAAAATGGCTCATGGTATTAACCAATGGTATTGAGAGTGAATGGTATTGGCCCATGGTATTGAAAATCCATGGTATTGACCCATGGTATTCATGTGGAATATAACCTATTTAAGGGATTAAACTAGCCTAGATCCATCTAAATTCGATGTTATATTTAAATACATAATTAGTTGTAGAAAATAATGTGTCTTTTTGTATACTTTGTTTTTGTGGTTAAATGGATAAATACATAAAATGTATATATGCTTAAAAACTTGAAAGCCCTGCATTTCATTTGTTACTCACGACTCTTCAGGTAATCTTAATAACCCGTTGCTATAAGTGCTACATCTGCCCTAACGTCATCGATATTAGGGTTTAGGTTTACAAGTTGGATTCATTATTTTAAAATATGTAGGATCAGTGCTACACCTGCCCTAACGACATTAATTACGTCATCGATCTTAGGGTTTAGATTTACAACCTCAAGATTCTTAGTTGGATTCATTATTTTAAAATATGTAGGATCCTAAACAGTGAACAAGCGGGAGAGCCTTGATTGTATGCATTAGCAAGAGAGGCTTGAGATAAGAGAATACATCAAACATTTTTTGATTGTATGCATTATACATCAAACATTCTTCGATTGTATGCATCAGCAAGAGAAGCGTGAGATGAGAGAATACATTAAACATTCTTATTATACATCAAACATTCTTCTATTGTATGCCTTAGCAAGAGAGGCCTCAGATGAGGGAATACATCAAACAATTCTCGCAAGGGATGTCCTTCCCTTGAGATGACAGAATACATCAAACATTCTCTCAAGAGTTGTGTCCTTCCCTTGGCTAAGAGGAGCCCGTGAGCAATTTGAAACTAGAGTTCGAAGAGTTTCGTTCAAAGTGATTTGGATGTTTTAAACAAAATTTACTTTCCAGAGTTGATTCACTGGCATGGGAAGGGAATAGTATATAATTTCTGAGTGGATTTATGCTATTGTATATCCCTAAGTTGTCAATAAGAATGAGTTTGTACATTGTTTGATAGAGCCATTGCATGGATCTAGAGTCAGCTCTGATGGAACTCAATGGATCCAGGATGGTAAGTTTCATGGGCACGATCTGGAGTTTTTTCTGATGGATCTAAGATGGTGAGTTTAGAAATGAATAAGCTTAACTGTGAAAGTGAACTCGTGTGAGGGGAAGAGGTGGGGGAAATATTTGGTAAAATGTAATGATTACATTTTATTTCAGCGTAACTCCATCCACTTTTTACTAGGTTATATTGGGTAAAATGTAATACTATAAATATTACATTTTACCCAATATTTCCCCTCTACTAGTCTCAATTTGTATTTTTTTATTTATATTTGAAGTTTAAAAGTAAACAAACTAGACTATAAAATTACCAAGAGCCAAGGGAAATATTGAGTAAAATGTAATATTTAGGCTTGGGGTGAAATAATATTACGTAAATTTGTATTTCCCCCACCTCCCCCACCCCTCGCTACTTTTTATTGGGTCGGGGTGGTAATAAGTATTGGGTAACATATAATACCATAATATTATATTTTATCCAAGATTTCCCCTTACTCGATCCACTTTTTATTAGAATTTTTTTTATATTAAGGTTCATGAGTAAACTTAACTCTTATATAAACATTTGGTCTCCTATGATAGATGTTGTAAACTTTAACACTTTGCCTTGTAAAAATAAAATAAAACCATAAAATTAATGATTATATTTATAAATATTATAATTAATAATTAATTAGCTTATATCTATGTGAACTTCATACTTACCAAGTTTCTAAAAAGATAAAAAAATCCCTCTCCACCCTTGGTAAATTCAGAGAAGTTTCTAAAAAGAGAAAAAAAAAATCCCCTCTCCACCCTGGATAAATTCAGAGTTAAAATGAAGCTAAGTTGATAGTATTTAATCACTCATGGTTAGTTATATTATCTTTTGTTACCATTCAGATTTTTTTTAATAACATAATATTTTGGGATAGAATTTGATGACACTTTGTCAATGGATTTATAAGGGGGTGATTTGCCCGTTAATTAACTTAAAAAAAAAAATCGGATTAGTCAACTTTCTTTTAGTAAAATCACCATAAAAGCGGGTATCAATTTTAACATGCTATTTAGATTTGAAATTACAACCCTGATAATATTCCTGGCTCAAAACATCTTTAAAAATCTGAACTAAAATTAAGTGGACTTACACTACTAACTCACTTACACTACTAACTAAGCGAGCTTAAAGTTTTGTAATTCCAACCCTAATAACATCCCTTGCTCAAAAAATCTTTTAGAATCTGAACTAAAATTAACTAGACTTACCCGACTAACTGAATGAGAGCTTAAATATCGCTAGCAGTTTTGAACTATAAAATGCATTACACCGTCCATTGCATGCATGTTTGTTTAAAATAACTGTGTAACAGGTTCTCCCATTGATTATTGGTCACATGTCCGACGCTAGCGATTATCCCCCTCCTTGAAGGATTTTTCATCCAAACTTAAATTAACCGAATTTGAACAACTAACTAAAAAAACCCAGATTTTGCCAGCAATTTTGAAATGTACAATACAGAGCTAATCAAATCATAACCTCATTATTTTATTATTTTATTATCTTCAAGAGCATTGCCATAACCTCGCTATTAACATATCTTCAAGAGCATTGGTAGTACGAGGAATTCTGTTGCTGGAAGGAATTCCTTGACAAACGACTGGTCAAAGCACCACATGAATATGTCTGATAAAGTCATCTGCTTCCTACTGCTTGCAACCTTGCAGCCCACTTGCTCTCTGGCATTGTCCAAAATTAGGTCTGGTTTCATTGACCACTTTTGGTTACCTCTGGACATTAACAGAACTCCTTTTTTCGTTTATAATAAATAGAATTTCCTAGTATGAATAGTTGATTATTTTCAAAATAATTTTACTAAACAAACAGGTCCTCTTCTTCTCACTCAATATTCTCAACAGAGATATTCTACTTAAGTAAGCCTCAAGCTCTGTTAACCTTATTAAATGATATGAATTATGACTGGTCTAAACAGCCTTACTCGTTGGAGTTTACAAGATGGTTTTACCAAAACAATCAAACACTAAAGTTGACTTATATATAATTTACTGGAATACTGATCTCAATTTCCATCATAGTCTACATATAATTTACTGGAATACTGATCTCAATTTCCATCACAATCTATAGACGGAAAACTGATCTCAATTTCCATGATTTTGCAAACTTCGATCAGTCTTCAAAGTCAGATTTCCAGACTTCAGAAACTGGGAAACAAATTTCATAAATAGATATTCCTGAAAACCAGTACCACGAGTTGATTTCCTTCTCTAATAGGTTACTGCAGTGGAATTGTCGATGCCTCCAAACTCCACTCTGTGACTTGTTTAATGTAACACTGCATCTGACCTCTTTAAGGTAACAGTCCAAATTGAATTCAATTCTAACGAAGTCCATTCTTCATTCAAAAGGGACCAATTTGCCAGCAAGCAGGCTTTAAATCCATAACTAGGTCTGCCAATAGGAAGGTGGACCCTTCACAATCTACAGTGAAAACACAGGTGCCTGACAAGCACAGAGTTATATTTAAACCCCGAGATTCGTCAGCCCCAAATCAAGAGATTATGTGATGTGGGGGTCCATTGGCCTGACATACAAAACACTCCTTGGACTCAAAGAACCACAAGCTTTCTTATAGTAATACTTCTCAAAATGTTTGGAGTTTCTAAATGTTTTCCATAGCCATGATATTTAAATGGATCACTGAATGTATCACTGCTGCAATACCAAAATACCACGGTGTTGAAATTCATTGATTTAGAAGAAACTCGTTCAAAGTCTTCAGCAGAAAGTCCGAAAACAACCATTTACATTCTGGATTTTGAAATGCGAAAACCAAAAAATGGAATTTCATTGCCACGCAAATTGTATTTCAGTCGGTTGTCGATTGACAAAGCTACCTTCCTTTTGAAATGGATTCATAACACCTCCGTTAGAAAATAGTTGGTTTATAACATCATGCATTCCCTGTAACTTGTGCAGTGCTAAATTTCTCTATATGTGAGTTTCTCCCCAATGTATAAAGCTGTACAGCGCAAGGGTTTTGAGTTCATACAAATGTTGAAACCCTAAATAAAAGCCTTAATGAAACTTCTTGGGCCGTTTTGTACAAAATCATCAACTGTTGACTCCTAAATAACAATGAATTTCAGAGAATGGCGTCACTTTACTTGAAGAATTTCCTTGAAATAAGGTTTCCATCTTAATCAATACCAAAATACCACATGATTCTGCAAACCAAAAATAATGATGGAAACATGACTTACAAAACAAGTGGTTGACAAAAGAAAATAGTCATATTATCTCTAATAACTATAACTATATTCATGCATGAAGCCCAACAAGATACTGTTGCAGCTAGGTAAATTTGATTTGTTTGTAATTTAAGGGATCTTGTTGTCAATGTTGTTGGGTTTGGCTAGTTTTGTATAAGGAGGCCCCAGTTTGAATATTTATATTTTTAGGTTAAGTGTATTACTTTACACTGATCAATTTACAGGATATGTCATCACAAAAGTGAAAAAGCCTCCGTTAAATTTCCTGCAAGGTTTTCTTCGGAAAAAAATAGATCTGTTTGAAATTTTGCAATTACTGTATTATAATCCAAACTGACCTGTATGCTTTCAGCATTAAACACAACTACTGGTTCCACTTATAACCCAAGCCAAGCCGCTAGGTTACTCTTTCCACTCTCATGAGATATTATTGTGCATGTATGGAATTCCACAGCCATGTGGTATGTGTACCTCTACTGTTCTAACTACGGTATATTTACTTGTACCAATAGAAGAAAGGTCTAAATTGAGAACTTCTGGCGATAACGGGGATATCTAACTCGATCGGGATAAGCCTAAACAGATTTTAAACACATTCATAAAAAAAAAATTGTAAATAAGATATCTGCATAAAAATTATTTACCCAAGATTGGATCCCGCTGAGCAATTAGACACTAAAATTCTGTCCACCCACCATGCATGGGAAAGAGGTCTTAAAAATACATTTACTAAAAACTTTCTGGACAACTCTAGAGCAAATGGAAGGTAACTAAATATAATCATGAACACAATACAGATGCAATCACACAACACAAACAACACAAACAATATCATGAAATATTTGGGGAAAACCCCAATTCTGGGGAAAATTTAGCAAACAGAATTCCATTAGCCTTTGGTCAAAACTCTGGCCAAGCCAACCCAGGAGCCCACACTTGCTTAACACTTGGCTCTTTTTGTAAGGGGCCAAGGGTTGAGCAACTGTGGGATCCCCAGCCAGCTTGGCCAAGGTTTTGGCCAAGGATTAAGAAAATTCTGTTTGTTGGGTTTTCCCAGGTAGTTTTTGGTGTTGTTCGTATAGTGTGATTGCTTTAATATTGTGTTCATGAAAACTTGCTCTGATACCAATTATTAGGATCATAGAGCATCGAGAGTTATTAGGATCATAGAGCATCGAGAGAAGTGGTGGCCTCTAAAGACATCATTGCTGTGTTCCCAATGGCCACTGGGACAAGTTAACATGGAGCTATTTGGCCTTTAAATAGATTACATTAAAGATATATATTATGGGCAAAACCATGAGATGTTGTATACCCGGAGCCTGAAAACTACCCATAACTGGACCCAATCAAATTCACCTGAACCACCCTAACATTTCATACATCCAAGTCCCAATAACCCTTGAAAACTGTAAAATCAGAACCCTTGCCTGGACAACGAGAGCATGGGCAGACAGTATTCTGGCCAACGAGATCATGGGCAGACAGCGGAGATCTGATAAGTCAACCCCAGGGTTTCATACTCACTGAGATCTAGCCCACCGGTATGGTGTTGAGTTATGACGGATGAAAACATCTGTAAGCTTTAAGTGATTTTAATGGAATAAATACCTCTCAGGCTGGACAATCCACTTTTTTTACCTAACCTTTGCAAACATCATTTTTAAGCGGCTTTTATATATATATAAAAGGAAAAAAGACAAGCAGACTTACCTCCCTATAAAACCATTGCCGAATTAACAATCACCTTCACCGTGCAGAATGGAAAACCTGCACTGCTTCCTAACTCGGGGCATGAACGTACTGTCAAATGAGCCATCAATATACTGTAACTGATCTGAGACGCAGACCTGTTGTCAAATAAACCCTCAATAATAGTCACATGGTTCCCGCATAATTCTCTTGATTAATAGTTCAAGTATATAACTTGTCGCTTTCAACCACTTATTTCTTTATTGTAGGCACACGCCTACTGTCGAGTATACCGGAAACATGCTGTATCAACAAAAGGGCACTATGTTCCTGATACTAGTCACAATCTATGGTTAAATGCACAAACACTGTATGAATAATCAGGCATTTAGATCCTGGTCTGGGAGCCAGAATTATTGTCAAGTGAACCATCAATATGCCGAATGAATAAATGTCACTGAAACCCTTCTCGATTCTCTTGAAGGGCATTTAATTCGTGGAGAAATTGTTGCTTTCAAGCAAAATTTTTCACATCTTTATAACTAAATTATGCAGGATTTGACTTATCAGAATGAGACTCACAGGACCCTGATTGAGTTATATTTAACACGCCCCAAGGACATCCAGAAATGTATCCTGCATAGGATTGCTGAGCACGCTTTGAGGATGAGACCATGAACCCTGAAAGTGATCTTCTGAGGCCTTTTAACGGATAAAACCAAAAGCGTCCTCGCTTCACCTACTCTCAATCACCGTGAATTTCTTTTCATTTGATCGTCGCTGCAACTCGGTCCTTCTTCCGTCTGTGCCTCTTTCACTTGCTCCTTGTTTTTCAGCCTGCGAGAGGATCCAGAATATGAATCTAGCCGGTCGTGGCTGATGAAATAAAGGAAACAAACTCAACCTGTACCTCCTGCGATTTTGATGGCTCGTCATTTGCGATTTTGATGGCTCGTCATTCTTTCAATTCACAGAGGTCGGTTAAAAGTGTTTTATGAATATCTATGGCAGACTGTATGTATGGCAGACTGTATGTAGTTGTAAGGCTATTCTTATTTTAGACCTTATAGAAAAGTAAATGCCGCCTCACATGCAAATGCAAGGCAAATAGCTTTAGCCTTCTCTCTCCATGCTGCTATTTCTATTGGCGTGTTGTGAGAGAGCCCTAAAGCTATCTGCCTTGCATGTCAAGCAGCGTTTACTTTTCTATGGGTCTGAAATAGGAGTTTCCATTCCTCCACATCCAAGTCTTCACGAGTTGCATGTTGATTTAATTTCGTTTCCTATCCAAAGATGAGTTGGTGAATATGAGGTTGTGTGCCAATCTCATATGCCTAAGTCGATTCCCGAATGAGACCAGAGGCATATTTATGGCCCCGACCCCGAGTTGGACGTCGCTGGGGTTGGCTACGTCCCCGCTGTAGAACAACACGTTTCTGCCCCATGCCTCCTCCTATAGAGGTGCCTATGCCTGAGGAAGGGTGCACCATAATGTAGTTTTGGCAGCCACGAGAGTGATATGGAAACTTGAAATGGAAAACCAAGACCACGAGCTCAAGGCATTTGACTAGCTTAAGCACTTGGTGTGTACATTGAGAATTGAAACATGTAGGTATATCACAGCAGAATTCCATATATTTGTGAGTGTCAAGCCAATAAAACAAACTTTTTCCCATGAATATGAAATGGGTTTTTCGAAATAGGTCAAACACATCAACCAAGGGCTCCCCAAGCTTTCGTGACACAAAACACATAATCCATTCGAGCGTATCCTCTTGCAGGAGACCCCTTCCCTTAAAGACCAACAAGTATAGCAAGAAAATAAGATAACAAATTAAATCATCCATGCAGAGAATGCAGACTGCATTCCAATGCTCAAACCCCAAATACATGCCCATCTGAGAAAGTAAAATTCCATAACAAACAGAGACAATTCTTCCATATTGAAACAATCCATAAAATAAAATAGTTATTTCCTTCCAAATTTTACGGGATATTGCCTTTCTAACCCAAAACTTCATCTCAAAGCCTCTTCTCTAGTAGATTGTTGGATAGAATTTAATCATAGGGGCAAGGATATAAGAGAAACACACTGAGAGAACATACTTGTTGTCGTCGTCCATAGGGAAGAAGATGAGACCATCTGCACCAGGGTGGCAGGTCTCGTGAAGAACCTTCAAGTGCGCCCGAGAACTTTCCAGCAAACATGTAACCATTCCAATCACAATACGTCCCACTCGTTCTAAGCTCACAATATAAAACCCGAGCAAGGAAATGTCTCGTCGTCCTCTCTACTCAGCGTTAATATCCTACATGTGCATTGTCACCTTGCAGTTGATGACAAGTGTATGAGGGTCGAAACATGACCGCCCATCGTCTTTTCTCATCAAAACGTTATCCATGGCATGGATCTTGCAATATCCAACTTTCTACTCACACCCCGTTCGGGAATATATGTGTGTGTTTTAGTTTTTATTAATATATATAATTTTTTATAACTGAATTTATTAAAATACGTTTTTAATATAATAATAAGTCATTTTAAATTAAGCGAAAATAAAATATTTCAATGCTTTGACACATAATTCCAAAAAAAATCTTCAAAGATAAAAAATAAGGAATTCATCACATATGCGTCATCTGTCAAATAATTTGACACAAATAATAAATATTAACAATTTTGTGTATTAACAAATTATAGGTTCAAAAGGAGTTCAAAATTACTAAAAGAAAATTAGTGTAAAATGATTGTTTAGTCTTCTTATACTCCTTCCAAGGAATCATAATTCTCAAGTCTTTGAAATATTTTTGTGCTCTCAGTATATATTAGTATTGAGGAACCAAAGAAATTAATTAGATATTCCCTTTAATCATTGCTAGTAGAAAGAGAATTATTGTGTACTTGAGGGATTCCTTTCATCCAATTAATAACCATACATGAGTCACCCATGATTAAAAGATAATGGGAAAATCCATTATAAGTTAGTTGTCAAATTAGCAGTGGGGAGAGTAATGATTGGCTACTATCCATAAATGTACGTTGACTCATTATTGTTATTCAAAGAAAATCATCCACTTGGAACTATCTTGCTAATGGTCCATAAGGGAGCAAACTTTTGCTTCCATTCCTCCACATCCAAGTCTTCACGAGTTACATGTTGATTTAATTTCGCTTCCCATCCAGAGATGAGTTGGTGAATCTGAGGTTGTGTGCCAATTTGATATGCCTAAGCCGATTCCTGAATGAGACCAGAGGCATATTTACAGCACCAACCCCGAGCTGGATGTCGCTGGGGTTGCTTGCCTCCCTGCCCAGAATAGCATGTCAATTCCGCTCCACGCCTCCTCCTATAGAGGTGCCTATGCCTGAGGAAAGGCGCACCATAATGTAGTTTTGATGGCCACAAGAGTGATATGGAAACCTGAAATGGAAAACCAAGACCACCAGCTCGAGGCGTTTGACTAGCTTAAGCACCTGGTGTGTACACTGAGAATTGAAACCTATAAGTATATCACAACATAATTCCATATATTTGTGAGCGTTAAGCTAATAAAACAAACTTTTTCCCACGAATATGAAATGGGTTTTCCAAAATAAGTCGAACACATCAACCAAGGGCTGACCAAGCCTTCGTGACACAAAACATAGAATCCATTTGAGCATATCCTCTCGCAGGAGACCCGTTCTCTTAAAGACCAACAGGTATAGCAAGAAAAAAGGATAAAAAGATTAAATCATCCATGCAGAGAATGTAGACTACATTCCAATGCTTAAACCCCCAATACATGCCCATCTGAGAAAGTAAAATTCCATAACAAAAGAGAAAATTCTACCATATTGAGATAATCCAAAAATAGCTATTTCCTTCCAAATTTTACGGGATATTGCCTTTCTAACCCAAAACATCATCTCAAAGACTCTCCTCTAGCAGATTATCAGATAGAATTTAATCACAGGGATGATGATATAAGAGAAACACACTAAGAGAACATACTTGTTGTCGTCATCCACAGGGAAGAAGATGAGACCATTTGCATTAGGGTGGCAGGTCTCGTGAAGAACCTTCAAGTGCGCCCGAGAACTTTCCAACAAACATGTAACCGTTCCAATAACAATATGTCCCACTCGTTCTAAGCTTATGACATAAACCCCCAGCAAGGAAATGTCTTGTCGTCCTCTCTACTCAACTTTAATATCCTACATGCGCATTGTCACCTTGCGGTTGATGACAAGTGTTTGAGGGTCAAAACATGACCGCCCATCGTCTTTTCTCATCAAAACATTATCCATGGCATGGATCTTGCAGTACCCAACTATCTACTCGCACCTCGATTGGGAATATATGTTTGTGTTTTAGTTTTTATTAATATATATAATTTTTTATAACTGAATTTATTAAAATATGTTTTTAATATAATAATAAGTCATTTTAAATTAAGTGAAAATAAAATATTTAAATTCTATGAAACAATTCCAAAAAAATATTCAAAGATAAAAAGATAAGGAATTCATCACATATGCGTCATCTGTCAAATAATCTGACACAAATAATAAATATTAACAATTTTGTGTATTAACAAATTATAGGTTCAAAAGGAATTCAAAATTACATAAAGAAAATTAGTGTAAAATGGTTGTTTGGTCGTCTTATACGCCTTCCAAGGAATCATAATTCTCAAGTATTTGAAATATTTTTGTGCTCTCAATATATTAGTATCGAGGAACCAAAGAAATTAATTAGATATTCCCTTTAATCATTGCTAGTAGAAAGAGAGAACTATTGTGTACTTGAGGGATTCCTTTCATCCAATTAATAACCATACATGAGTCACCCGTGACATGAAGGTTATAATAAGCCCTTGAATTTCCCTTTGTTGCTTTTCCCTCCTCCCATATTAACTTTGACCCAAATTATGTGCATCTCTGGAAGATAGAGAATGAAGTCAATCGCACAAATGGAATCCAAGCCTTGACAATCCCCATCACCATGCTAAAGATTTGTCCACTTGTATTTGATAGATTTCTATGTGGTTTAGCCTCTGAAATAACTTTATAATATGTAAGTAAAGCATCAACTGGCCATCTACTTCAAAATTGGGCATTATTTTCAAACAAAATAAAGTTTATAGTCATCCATATGCCCACAAAACTAGAAATGGGATTGCTCTTAAGCACTTTAGATCATGCTAAGTAAACCAAACATTAAGACATATATGCATGGATTCACATTTCCAAAGGTTTTGGATACCCAAAACCTCCTTGACCTCAACTCAAACTTTATGAGAAAAATTACAATGCAAGAACAAATGTAAGTGTTTTCCTCACTACGCCTACAAAGTAACCAAGCACTTAGACCTGCTAAATATTTTCTAGAGTGTCTCCCATTTTAAAAATTTATTGTTCAATATGAGCGACATAAACAACTTATACTTGGGAGGGACCTTAACTTTTCAAAGTTCCATACATCATCATTTGTCATCATCTGATCCCAATCCAAAAATAGTTAAGTATCCAAGACTAGGGGTATAATTGCCCCCTACTCCATTTAGAGCCCAAATTAATTCATTTGGGAAATTTCTTAATCTTATATGTCCCTTGTTAAGTTCTGCTCAAAAGTGATCCCAAGTCTAGGACAAATTTCCTCCTAGACTAAGATCGGATTCCTTTCACGAGCCTTGCAACCACAGGGATGTGCCATCTAGGTTGTCAGTCAAATTAAGTGTACATTTACCAATTAGTTGTAGGTTTCAAGGAGGAATAGGTCTCTACCACACCCCATTATTGCATCTACCCCCACTCTTACTTGCTACCCATATCCCACTTGCCATGCCAAGAAAGTGCCTATGATTAGGAAGGTCAATGTTATTAACTTCCCCTTGTTGCATACATTCACTATACTCCTCTGTTCCTTTCTAATCTAGATCAATGTATTTTTGTATAATAATCATTTTCCGTGGGCTCTCCTTTGAGATGGCATTCTGTAATGATTTTTTTTGTTCGAGCTTTACGAAATAAATGTATGTTCTTCATCTCCCAATCTCCCAAGGCTTTGGAGATGCAATCCTCTACCACTTAACTAGATGATTCCTCTTGTACTCATTGCTCCCTTGCCAAAAATTTGTTATGTTTTTCAAGAATACCTTTGGATATATTAGCTAGGGTGTGTTAGTGTACTACAATAGCTTCTAGAACTAACTTTATCAAAACCAGACTATCTCCACTAGAAAGCCACCTATCACACCAAAAATAGAGATGTTTTTCAATTTTAGATAGTAGACAATACCATTCTACCTTTCCATGTCAATTTGGTTTAAGAGTAAAGCCCATATACTTAACCCGTTATGACATGTTTAAGTATCGAAAATGAAAACACTTACCAATACCCAAATCCCAAATACTCTCCAAACCAAATTTATAAAATGTGAAATTATTCTCATTTAATTCCATGCTTGTATCCTTTTTGTAAAGCTATAAAATATTCATGAAACATAAACCCTCCCTATCTGATCCAAAATAGAATATTATAACATCAACTACTAACAATAAGTGTGTGTGTGTGCCTCGTATTATATTCTCACACACTTGATTCTCTTCATTCTCCTAGATTCACTATTGCCTCTACTTAATCCCTCTACCACCAAAAGAAAGAGGAAGGGTGAGAGTGGGAAGGCCTATATAAGCCCCCCTAACAAAATATTGATGCTAATCCATTAACCAATACTACAAATAAGGTAGTGGTCCCACATCCCATAATCCACTTGACCAAAGGAAGTGAAAACCCTATGTGAATTAAGAGTATGTGAAAGTACAATCATGAGACCATATCATGCGCCATAGAAAAATCTGGCTTGATCATTGATGCTAGCATGTGTTAGGTTTTCATAATGTGTAGTCCCTCTTGCACTTATCCTATGGCTTAGTGTATTAAGCACCCTTCCAAGAAGTTGAACTACTTAAGAGAGATTACATCTAAGAGGACATTCTTTTGTGTAATTGGAATGACCTTGGAAATATATTTTTTAATGAAGTTACATTGGGAGATAGGTCTAAGCCCCTCAAAAGTCTTAGATCAATCCAGTTTTGAGATGAGAGAAATACTAGTGGAGTTAAAATATAAAATACTAAATCATCAATGTAGAGAATGCAAACAAAATTCCAGTGATCAAACCCCAAATATATGCCCATTTGAGAAAGTAAAATTCCATAACAAATAGAGACAATTATACCATATTGAGATAGTCCATTAGAAAAAAATAGCTATTTCCTTCCAAATTTCACGGGATTTTGTCTTTCTCACCCAAAACATCATCTCAGAGACTCTTCTCTAGCAGATTATTGGATACAACTTAATCGCAAGGATAAGGATATAAGAGAAACACATTGACAAAACATACTCGTTGTCGTTGTCTACAGGGAAGAAGATGAGATCGTCTGCACCAGGGTGGCGGGTCTCGTGAAGAACCTTCAAGTGCACCCGAGAAATTTCCAACAAACCTATAACCATTCCAATAACAATAGCTCTCACTCGTTCTAACATCACGACATAAAACCCCAACAAGGAAATATGACCGCTCATCATCCTTTCTCATCAAAATGTTATCCATGGCATGGATCCCGTGATATCCAACTATCTACTCACATTGCGATCGGGAATATATGTGCGTGTTTTATTTTT
>APFE031625317.1:91425-132600 GCA_000404065.3 Pinus taeda | reverse complement strand
TCATTCAAAGATAAAGCACATTGATGTTCAGTATCACTTTGTGAGGGATATGATAGAAGACAAAAAGGTGTTGTTGGTAAAGGTGGACACTTTGAAGAATGTTGCAAATGCATTGACAAAATTTGTGACCTCTGAGAAGTTCTCTTGGTGTAGAGAGACAATGGGCATTTCAGGGCTGTAAAAATGACAAAGCTCTCTTGTGGCCCCCTGTGGAAAGAAAACAACAAGTGGGAGAATGTTGGGTTTTGTTATATTCTTTCCACGTAGTTAACTTGGGGTCTAAGGGGCACCCGTAACCCCACTTTATGGAGTCTGGGGCAGCGTCCCGGAAAATTTTGGTTTTGGACCCTATGTTAGGTTGGGCAGACCCACCTATGGTTTTGTGCATGATTTTCGCACATGTTTTTTGGACGCGATGGTTTTCAGACCATGGTATTGGATGCTTCGTCATGTATAAATATGTATTATAACATTGAAAGGAACATAATGAAAAATCAAGATAATAGTCCCGGTTTTGGGATCCAGAGGAAAATCTTTGTGTATATGTGTTTTATGTGTTATGATCTCGCATTGTTTATTTTTTGTGTTTTAGAATTTGTATGCAAGTAATTTCTGTACGGGGTTAAAACCTATACGGCCTTTTAACCGGCAACGATTAGAATTTGGCGCGGAATTCATAAATGAATAGTGAGTGATTTTGGCTTTTGGCGAGGAGGGGGTTTCAGGGGCCATCGTACCGCTTTTGGTAGGTAGGCAGTATTTCCTTGAGAGCACGTGATTTTGCCTGGAGCTGCCATGTAGCCGAAAAGGGCCTAAGCAAAACCGTGAATCTTGCATGCTCTCGGGATGGTAAAGGTCGGAGAGGGAATGAGTACGATATGGATGCGTGCTGTCAGATCTGGGGGTGAGAGATATTATGGTTGTCGCGCAGTGAAGCTGCACGAAGGGAAATTGGGCTGAATATTTGCGGGGCCAGGGGGATTAATTACAACTAACTGTAATTAATTAATGAATAAAGTGGGGGTTAAAAATATAATGAGCGGGTTAATGGGGTGGGACCAGGGCTTAATGTGGTGGGGTTTTCATAATTGCGCAAAGGGTGGTGGGTTAAAAGGGTTGTTACAAAAATATGAATTCATGGAATTAATCAATAATGTGAGGGGGAATAAAACCTTAGGATAAAGGGTTTTTATTGGTTTTTCAAGTAAAATAGGGGAATTAATAAGGGGGAAGTTGATTTTTTCAACGGGGATTGGGTTTCACACTAGGGAAAGGGGTTTTGGATAGGGGGATGACCTATGGAGGGTAATTTGCTAGGGTAATGTGTGAAACCAAGGGGTAAGGATCAAAATGAAGGGAAAAGGGTATTTTCATAAGACATGATAGGATAATGGGCAAATTAGTAAGTATGTAGTGGGGGTGAAAGGAAATGAGGGGAAGTTAATCAAGTAAGCTTGTGAAGATCTTTTCACTCTCATAAATGCTCCTACACATTGAAACATAGGATTAAGCATGTTAAATGTGCTTATGATTTAACAACCTTGTACATTTGCAACCTTTCTTTTACCTACCCTTTACTTATCCTAACATTTTTTCTTCATTTTAATGGGTGCATTTAAGCTAGCAGGCCCTTTCTTTCCTTTTATTTTGACAAGCAAAGTATCTGATTCTAACCTAACTTCCAATGGCTCAAATTAAGCTTATGAGCACATTTTTATTTCTCTACCTGACTACTAATTTGCCAGGGTTAAACAGTTTGGCTAGATCTTTATTCTATATCTATAAACATGAAATTTAGAGCATGAATTAGTCAATATTAAGTTATTTGGCTATCATGGGTTGTGGCATTTATGACAAGTTGCACACAACCATTGTTTTAGACATAAAAGTAAAAGCAGTGGCACCTGAATTTGCACACTTTCATGATCTATTTTTGTTTGGGGTTCATATTTTTTTTTGTATCTTTTCTTATTCTTTTTGTCCTTTGATATTTCTTATTCTTTTTGTCCTTTGATTTCTTTTAGGACACACCCTCTTTACATTTTTTTATTTTTAATATGGCAAACATTTTGCAGAAGACAAAAGTGTGTACAATATTACAAGACTAACCATAGCCAATTCAAAATTATGAATCCTATTATTATAGGACCCTAACAGTGGCTCCACATGGGGATGGCATTTCCTAGTGAAATGACAAGATCTTTAAGATTAGTAGCCTCTAAAAATGTGATTGCAGTTACCTTGTAAGCTATTTTGCTGTGATTCTGCTTTATTGATACTTATGATGGTAAAACCTTCAAAGCTTAGGGCCTTCTCTCCGGGCTTCAACTTCAAAATATTACCATCCAATACAATCTAAACTCTACAATGTTATATACAATGATCAAAGTAAAGTGAACCATTTGTTAGTCTGTGGATATATAATGCTTCCACATTCTACCATTGATAGGTCCTCCTGGTAGATCTGATCCATCTATCTCTCTTAAGAAAAAAACATTGTTACCTCTGTAACCATAAATGACATGAGGGCCTTGCCACAGAAAATCAAATTTGCCATGTTTTCCCTTGTCTTTTCTTCTTGAATCCCACTTAAGAAATTTATCACCTATGTAAAAATCATCATCTTTAGTCTCTTTATCAAATATCTTTTTGATTTTGTCCTAGATTACTTGTGATTTTACATATACTTCTTCTATGGTCTGCTGCAAGTGTATGGTCTGATTTATTCTTCTCTGGATATCATTAGGTTCTACCTGCAATTCTTGGATGATATTCATCACTAGTACTCCCAAAGATGATGGAAAAACAACATCCATTCCATATACCAGCTGATAAAGAGATGTACCAATTGACTTTTTGGTAGTTTTTGTCTGTCTACCCATAAGGCATTGACCAACTTTTTGTTCCATGTCTTTTTGTTGTCTTCCAGTAATTTCTTAATGATATTGACCAAGCTTTTGTTAGAGCATTATGCAAGTCCATTACCTTGAGGGTAATAGGTAGTGGAGTGGCCAAGGGTAATGTGGTATTTGTTACAGAGGTCTACCATCTTCTTAGACTTAAAAGCAGTTGCATTATTAGTAATGAGCTTTCGGGGGCATCCAAATCTTGATAGGACATTGTTTTCTAAGAAGGAGATAATGACAGAGTCTATAGCTTGTCTAGAAGGGATGGCTTCTATCCATTTGGTAAAATAATCAGTGGCTATCAAAATCCACTTATGCTGGGGTGAGGAGGCTAGGTGTATTTCTCCAATGAAGTCTAACCCCCATTGTTGAAATGGAATTTATGTGGAGATGGGTTTGAGAGGTAAAGGTAAAAGCTTTATTTGTCCCTCAAATATCTGGCACTTATGACAGGAGGTCACATGTTTCTTAAAATCTGCAAACAGGGTGGGCCAATAAAAACTAGCCCTTATAATTTTGTCAGTAGTAGCCTTCCAATACAAGTGTCATCCATAATATCCTGCATGAAATTCTTGCATAATTTTATCAGCTTCATCTTTCAGTAAACAATTCAATAGAATACCACCATTGTCTTTCCAAAACAAAGCATTATCTATGATACAATATCTTAATGAATTCATTTTAAAAATCTAGCTTTAGTTCTTGTTAAACTAGGAGGAGCCTGTAAGTTCAGTAATACAAATATGATATCTGCATACCAAGGTGAATCAGTAAAAGGTTCATTGATTTGTGGAGTCGCCATCTCTTCTTTATCATCAAGGGCACAAATGAAATTTATATCTAGGGCTTGACAGTTCGATTCAGCCATGAGTTTGGCTAAACCTTGGCCTTTGATAAGTTTAGTGGGCTTTAATCTATGTCATATTCCAAAATAGTGGCAATCCATTTGCCTCTCTTTCCTTCAGGTGTCAAAATGTCCTTAACTACTAAATTTGGAACATAAGAAATGATGTGAGAATACAAAATGTACACTCTAAAGTCTTTAATAGCCTTTACTAAAGCTAATGCTTGTATTTCCATAATGTTGTCTTTGAGTGTGGCATCTCTTAAGGATTTACTGAAAAATGAAATTGGTTGTTCATATCCTTGGTCATTCTTTTGCAACAAGACTACTGCAATAATGTGTTCTGAAGCAAAAGAAAAAATTATAAAATGTTTCTAAAAATCAAGACTTATAAGGACTGGAGTTTTGGTTAGGGCTTCCTTGATGGCTTCAAAGCACTGTTTCGCCTCCACTGTCCATTTAAGTGCTGAGTCCTTTCTTAACATGTTATTTAGTTCTCTAATCAATTCTGCTAAATTTGAGATGAATCTCCTAAGAAAATTTATCTTGCCTAAAAATGACTGTAACTCTTTAATGTTTCTAGGATGGGTGATGGCCAAAATGGCCTCTATTCTCACAGGATCTATTCTAATTCCATCTTTGGATATTATATGTCCCAACAGTTTACCCTCTTCTAGACCAAAGAGTGTCTTTTTTGGATTTAAGGAAATCCCAAATTTTATGTATTTAATGAAAACTCTTCTTAGGTGATCTAGGTGTTCATTATTAGATTTAGAAAAGACTATGATGTCATCTTGGTAAACTAATAGGAAGTCATGGATCTCCTTGGCAAAATCTATACCCATAGCTCTTTGAAATGTTGCTCCTGCGTTCATTAATCCAAAAGGCATCTTCAAATACATGAAGGCACCCCAAGGTGTAGTAAATGCAGTTTTGGCTTGGTCTTCTGGTTGGACTAAGATCCGGTTGTATCCAGGAAATCCATCAAGTAAAGAGATTCTGGATGAGCCTACTACCCTCTTAAGGATATGGTTCACTTTTGGTAGAGGATAGTTGTCTTTCAATGAGACCTTGTTCAAATTTCTGAAATCAACACACAGTCTTATTTCTCTAGTCTTCTTCCTAGTAGTGACTAAGTTTGAAACCCAATCTGAATATCTAATGGGATCTATGATTTGGGCATCATACATTCTTTTAACTTCCTTCTCAATAATTGACATAAGAACTAGATTAATTCTCCTAAGTTTCCGTTTAAAAGGTTTATGATCTTCTTTAATAGGTATCTTGTGTTGAATTATGCTGGTGTCATAAGATTTTAGGTCTTCATAACTCCATGCAAATACATCTTGAAACTCTTTAAATAGATTTATGTATTTAACCTTCGCATATGGAGGTATGGCTTTTGATAATTTAATGAGTTTAGGTTTTTCTTTAGTTCCTATGTTACATTCTTCTATATCTTCTCTCAAAAGCTCCATTTTTGGTTCTAGCTACATCGTTGGAATCAAACAAATCTTCTAAGGGGACTAATTCCTTAGGCAAATAATTATTCTTAAGATTAAGAATTTCAGGATCATCATTCATTATTTCCTTTATTTCTACATTTTCTAAGTTATCTACTTCTAATTTAGTGAAATTAGTAGGTTTACCTATATCTAAAATATTTACATCTATGTCACTATCTATGTCATTGTCTACTATACAGTCTGTATCTATATTACAATTCTAAAACTCACCTTCAGCATTCATGAAGTTATAAATTTGGGAATCCTGTGAGAAAATCTGTCAATACTTCAAATTGTTTGGTATGATAGGCCTATGTCTCACTTCTGCAGTGTATTGATGGTTGGGCTGAAAGGGCAATTTGTAGGTACTGGCAAAAGTAGCGAGACTGTGGGCCTGCATATTCTTCTTTCTAGGAATGGCAGCAAAGTTTGTTTCCAAAAGGTCTGATCAAATATAGGATAGTCTCTCTATATTGACTTAGCCTGGGATTATTTACAGAGTATTCATCATTAATTTGTTTAATAATCAGTTATGAGTCTCTAAGTATAGAAACTCTCTTGGATCCAAGTTTTCTAACCATTTGTAATCCTAATATCAGAGCTTCATACTCTGCCATGTTATTTGCGCATTTAAAATTTAACCTAAATGCATGAACTTTGGCATGATTATTCTCTATATTGTGGATCCACACTCCTGCTCTTGCCCCTAATCTATTCACAGATCCATCAAAATCCAAATTCCATAGGGACTCATGAAAAATGTTTTCATTGTCAGTTTTTTTGTATTTCTGTTCCTCAGCTGTGATTTCCTTTTTGACATGGTCTAAATTGTACAAGATGAAAGAGTCCATATCATAATACATGGAGTATATAGGGAAATTTTGTGGTTTTTCAGCACTACTCACCATAATGGATTGTAAAATTTTAGTGACAGGAGCTTCTATTATCTTTTTAGTTTGGGTCTAGATTGGTCTTTTAGTGGGAGCTTCATTTTTCTTTTACTTCTTAAGCTATACTATTTGTGAACTTCATATATAGCTGACTCATAACCCTATTTAAAGTCGAAGGATTCCCCAGATTCTAATTGCAATTGTTGTAGCATATACAATTCATGTTCTTCTTGAGTAAGAAAAACAATGTCTTCATTTTTTATTCCTAATAAGTTTATCTGGGTGTCATCCTCTCCTTCATGGCTCTGTGAACCCTTAGCATAGTTTTCCTGGAAGGGTGGCCTAATTTGCTGATCTGGTATAGCATTATTTCCATTGTTAGGGTTCTTCCTGAAGTTGGGGTTTCTTATTGGGGGTGGCTGTTGGTTCTCCCACTGAGTTTTTCTTTCCATGTTTTCTAATCTATCAATTATTCTGTCTACACTCTTCGCTAAACTATCTATTTTACCATCAGAAGTGGAAGTTTCTTCTTTAATGACAACTCTCTTTTCATTTCTCATTCTAGCTTTCTTGGCTAATAGGTTGGCCTATACACTAACATCATTACTTTGCATTTGTTCCAATGTTTCAGGGTTTCTTTCCCTTAACTGGTATGACATGTCAGTGTCAAAACCATCAAGGAATTTGATTGATGCTAGGTCAGGTGGAGGCTTAATATTAGCAGGGATTGCATTGTAGATGCTATTGAACCTAGTACAATAATCCTGAACTGACTCAATAAGAGCTCTTCTAATGTTATCATATTCAGAAAGTATTTGCAGAGGGTTTTTATTTCTCTCCCATCTATCAATGAATAATCTATGAAAAGCAGCTAAATATGCAATATGATTAGCTGGTAAAGCTTTGAACCATTTCTTAACATCCCCAGTTAGTGTTTGGGAAAACAACCTCATTTGGACATCAGATTCATCTTTCTCATGCAACTAAAAATAGTCAGTCATTTTGTTCACATGGTGTTGGGCAGTATATTGACCAGTAGCATCAAACAAAAAGATTTTTCTTTGATAATATTGGGGCATGGCTTGGAGTTGTGCAGGTAAAAACAGAGGTGCATATCAGTCTGCCATGGCTTGGATTCTAGCTTGACTAGGGGGTAAAGTGTTGGTACTTGAGGAAGGGATCGAAATAGATGGAGATGAACTAGATGAAGATGAGGAGTTTGGTTGGATAGGAAGTTGATGAATGATTGGTTTAAAGGAATGGACTGTGGTGGATACAATGGGTGAGGTGGTGGTAAATGAAGGTGTATTTACAATGATTGAAGATTGTGCAAAAATTTTAGAGGCAACAACAATGAGGGCAACTAGTTCAACATATTGCTGAAGGTAAGCATCATCTATATGACTTATCAATGTAGAGGTTAAAGCTTCTAACTTGTCAAAAGTGTCCAACACAAGTTTATCTAAATCTGGATGTATAAGAACCTTTTTCGACTCAATGAATTGAATAAAATTAGGGTCTAACACAATTTCATGAATTGCATTCTTTGATTTAGTTCTAAATAATGAGAGATCAAATGACAAATCAAATGGAATTTCCTCTAAAGTTGACAACTCCTCAGGGAGTGAATTTGCTTTAACTAATTGGCTACTACTTGCTTGAGTTTCTACCTATTTTGGTTTTCTTAAAATGTTGTCTGGGTCATCAACTATATTAGTAGGGTTTGGATCTGGATTTGCCCTAATATAGTGAGTCTTTTGGGAGTCAAATTTTTGATTTTTTAATTGTTTTTTTATGAAACATTTTAAGAACAAATTATAAAATGACTTTAAGGGGCTCAAGATGAAATTTAAGGTTTCCTTAAAGTTTTATTAGACTGAGGATGGAAGTCCCCAGTATAGTCACCAATTATGTTATCACTCCAAAATTTCTTCTAAGTTGTTAGAAAAAGAAATGATAGAGGTAACCACAAACCAACTTTGGAGATTAGGATCTAGCCTTCCTAATCTTAGAGAGGGCTATCTATTTTTAATTTAACTTTGTTTAGTTATTTGATTTTAGGCTACTTATGATTGAGCTTGGGTTTTTGATTTTAATTTTGGTGGTGGGATCGCTTACTTAGATGAATAGAGGGTTTCTTTTGCCATTGGGCTATGGGGTCAAAATGCGAGACAAACAGGACTGGATCAAGTTCTAAAAATAGTGTCTATAGGGCAAGATAGAGGAATTAATACAAGTCTCAAAGGCTTGATGGTGAAATGGTTTCCAATTGGATCCAGGGAGCAATTAAGGGTTCCTTAGGCCGGATTATGAAGAGAAATGGAAAAGGTCAACCGGGATGGGAGAGAAATTAAGGGTTCTCAAATTCAGATATCAAAGGAAAACATATAAATGATTAGTTGTGCAAAACAGAGTGTACATAAACAAATTCTGAGTTAAATTTCGAGTTAATTCATTCAAATTTAGATTACATTTAAGTTTATGAAACACATAAGAAAGTAACAAAATCAGACAAAGAAGATACTTCACTGCAATAGCTCATCTCATGGATCCTATAATGCAATCTTTTTATTACTTGCTCCAGTCCGTTGACTTGAAAATTGGTACAATAACCCTTAGGCTTAAGATCAAAATAACTCTACAAATGTATAGCAATCCACCTCAATACTTCGATTTATGAAGTATTTATACAAAAATATAATACAAAATATCCCAAACTGTCTTGGGAACTAATCTAGGAGAAAGAAATATCTTCATATTGTTGGCATTATGATGCATGCGTTGTACTTGATGGCTACCCACTTGTAGCAGAACAACTCAGTTGTACATGGTAACTAGATGAATCTACAAAAGAGATATCAGATGTGATAGAATGCATGACAGTAGTATTTATAGATGTGATGAAATGCAGGGTAGCTTCAAGGAATCAATTCAGAAGGCAACTCACTCAGATGAAAGATCACCATATAGTAGGTAAACAACAAAGAATTACAGATCAGTCTTCACAGAATGAAGAAAGAGGGGTATACACAGGTTCATCTTGACCAAGTTGCGTATACACACAGGTTAATAGAACAAAAGAAGCGTATAGCGTACACACGCACTTTCACAGAAGGAAAAGCACATATACCTTGGAAAACTAAGATTTTGGTCCGAATTATTTGGTACATGGTATTGGTCCATGGTATTTGGTCCGAGGTATTGACCCTGGGAATTTGATCTAAGGTATTAGTCCTAAGTGGTTTTGGTCCATGGTATTGAGAAAGGCCTGAAACTATATAAGGAGGAGAAGATCATTAGGCCAAGGCAAACAAGCATCGAATATCTGATGAATTGTGATATCTAGTATGTAGGTTATTGGGTTATGGTGCATCGCTCGATCTGAACCAAGGATGAACCTTAGTGGATGATGAGGAACTAGATCTAATGATGGATCATGATCTTAAGGCTTGGAATGAATTATTTTTATATGGTTTGATCTTGTTTATTTTAGATCTATATACTGATGCATGTGTTGTTCTGTAAATATTATGATCTGGGTATGACTGAAGTCTGGAATAGCTGCAAAATTATGAATGAATATTTACAGATCTATACGGTGGTTGACTTTGTTAAAAGCGTGTAAACATGCAGGTTCGACACATCGAAGTAGCGTATACCTTGTGAACTATGATGTTTGAAGTTACAATTGGTTCTGGTTGTTGATGCAGAGTTCTGGGTTTTCCTTTATGTTCTAGTGACTGCATTCTAGTAACAATGTTCAGATTGATTTATTGTGATTTGCTTTAGTGATGATGGATGAGATCTAATAATGGACCAGGATCATAATGACTTATCATTATGAGATCTGATGGGCTATATTTGGTTACTAACACATGTATTACACTTTATATATGATGATCTGAGTATGTCTGAAGTTGGGCAGTGCAGCAAAGTTATCAGTAATTATTTGCAGATCTATATGTTGGTTCACTTTGATGAAGTTGTTATATATGCTGATTCGGATCTTCCAAGTTGCGTATACACTCTGATGCATGGTTTTGAGGTTACAGCTGGTCTTGAATGATGATGCAGTGTTCTGGGTTCAAATCTGTGTACTGGCTATAGTGATCTCTCTGGTCTAGTTGATTTGTTGAAGTTGATTAAAGTATGAATGAATCATTGATTCAGTTGTGTCAGAGGTTCAGAGGTCGTCAATGATTGATTGAGTTTGGTTTATTCAAAAAGTAATGATTGAGTTTCATTGATTGGTTGATACATATATATTTGATGGTTGTATTGCAGTGGTGATTGATTTTGAGCTTCAATGTTGTTGATGGGTCCAGTATGAAAATTGGATGAAACGTGGTCTTCAGATTATGGTGTTGTGTTCCAGGAGTATCCAGTCTAAAAATTTATGAAAAGAGGTCCCTGGAGGAAGAGAGGAGGTTATAGCCTTCTATAAGTCGGCACCTACGTACTAGTAAACATATCGGCTAGTATAAGAGCTAGGGGGTTGTAGCTCCCTTCCAGTAGAAGCTAGAGAATGAGAGAAGGTTGTAGCCTTCTGCAGGTAGAAGCCTGCATACTGGTATGAGTCTGCACTAGTACAATGTTGTAAACAAATTTTCTTATTATTAAAAAAATATAGAGATGACAGTTGCTGGTGGTTTTCACCCACTTTGGGTTTCCACCTTAAATCTTGGTGTTCATGTGTGTTGCTTATGTGTGATGGTTCACTCTGTTATTAATTGCATATGGTTACTATTTAATGTTTAATAAAGTGCTGATGCACAGATTAAATATCAACATATGATGAATTAACTGAATCATTAGTTTGTTGGATATATGCTTGTTTCCTTAATCACGGTTGCGTGTACACGCGGGTTACCCTCATGGAAGTAGCGTATACAAATTTGAGTATGAAAAGAAAAAGATTATTGACTTGACTAATACTGATTCACCCCCCTTCTCAATATTATTTCCAACAATTGGTATCAAAACAGGTCCTTTGGTAGAAGCTTGATCGCTAACAATGGAAAAGAAGCTAAAGAATAAAGAACCTCAAAAGAAGAAGGCATCTCAAAGGAACTATGACAATGGGAGAGTCGATTGGGGATTATGTGGAAGCAACTCTTCAGATTTAGAATCACCTCAGAATGAAGATGAACAAGAAAAAGAACCATCAGTTATGAATTTATTATCCTCTAGTGATACATTTCTTTGTCCATTTGAAGATGATGAAAGTGACAGTGAAACAACTGAATTTGCTCTTATGGGTGGAAGAGAAAGATATCAAATAGAGGCAGAATTTAAAAGGCTCGCAGAAAAAATTAAAGATCAACAAGATTTATTGGACAAAAGGGAATATGCCTTCAAAGAAGAAGCTATCAAACTAAAAGAGGAAGGAAACAAAGTAAGGAAGCAGTACAAGGAAAAGGAAGATCAATGTCAAAAGCTACAGGATGAAGTGACATCATTAAGAAATGAAGTAAATAAAAGGAACACAACAATCAAGAAACTTAAAGATAGATCTAGTTACTATGAAGGTCTTGAAGCTAAGATCCTCTCTCTAAAAGAAGATCTTGAAGAATCAAATAAGCAAAATGAAGAACTACTCCAAGCTCTTAAAGAACAAGAAAACGAAGTTCTTGAATTAAGGCAACAAGTGGAAGAAGGAAGAAAAGTTGAAGAAATCATGAAGAAGCAGAGTCTTGAAAAGGAAGAGCAATATCAGGTTGAGGTAAATATATTGAAAGTTAAATTAGAAGAAAAGGATAAGCTTTTACGATTTCAAGATAGTACTAAGATTTTGGATGATATTCTTAGTAGTCAAAGGTCTCCTGCCATCAAATTTGGTCTTGGTTTCCATGAATCTATTGAAGTTGAATCTAGCTCATAAGCTAAGGCAAGGAACTCTAATGTAAAACCTGAAATGCTCAACAAGGAGATTAGAGGTCAACCCCATCAACAACCAAGGAAAGAAATTCTTCAAAGAAAATCTTTTACTCCTAAATGTGGAAGTGATAGTCGGTTATTTCCTCAAATGAATAATGTTGAATGTTTTATATGTCACATTCTTGGACATGTTTTAGCAAGATGTGGAAGTAGAATGGTTCAAGACCATCACACAGAAAAATCATCAGCTTCGAGGTACTTTAAGGGATATTATTTTTCGTGCAATATGTTTGGTCACAAAGCCATTGACTGCTATAGAAGAAATATGAAACATGTAAGATGTTATGCATGTAACAAGTTTGGACATATAGCAAAAGAATGCAGGACAAAATTTCAGGCACCATACCAAAAGCAAAAAACATCATCACACTCGAAGATATGGAAGAAGAAGGAAGTACAGTCATAAAAATGTGGCATGGCACAGTGTACAGACATAACAAACTTAGGGGGAGATGAAAGTGTGAAACTTCAATGTTCTAAATCTCATACACAAGTTTCATGAAGACAAGTCACGTATATATGCGAGTTTGGAGCTGCACAGTTGCGTATATGTGGTTTAAGAAAAATGCAGTGGGACAGTCTAAAAAAAAACTGATGTAATATGATTAAGACAATTATCAGTTATTTTTTCTATCGTAGATGACTACAATCTGTGGATATTATTTAGAAGTTTCTTGATCCTAACAAGTTGTTGATAACTTGATGTATATATAGTTGATGATGATGCCTTGATACTTCTTATTGATATATGCAATGATCAGATCTGACAATGTACAGGTGGAACAGGTTCAGGGGGAGAACATGCTATGCTTCTAACAAAGCATTGTTGGAATTATGTTTAGAAGTCTTTTCAATGATGATGATGCTTATGTGGCTAAAGTGTTTAAAGTGATACATCTTTCTATGTGACGGTTATAAGTTTCCCATGATGAAATCTCAGATGATACTTATATTGATTGGGGTTACGTAGTTCTTATTCAGATCAGATTTATGGATGATTATGGATGACTTTTGATGATGTATACAGTACATATATGTTGATTACATGGTGATCTTAAAAAGAAAAAGGAGAAGTACAAAGCTTGAGTGCACAACTTCATTAATTGATGATGAGCCACTCATTTCTTCTATGCTGATGTCATCATGCCTTCAAAGATGCATAAAGTTCATATGGTGCAGTAATGATACAGGATTCTTATAGATCTTGGCTGTCACATGGTTGAGGATTGTTGTTCTTGATGATATCAAGAAATCTTGACAAATGACCATGAGCTTATGGTTTTCTATATACATATTGATATCTCTTTGATGGATACATGGATGATTACTTAAGTTGCATATTGTTGGTTGGCCAAGAGAATGGTGTTATTATAGGTCGCATGAAGACATAGCTATTTGAAGACATGGATTTTTGAAGACATGGCTTACTTAACCACATAATGATGATGAGTTCTTATCTTATGATGATAGATTGATACTCACATATGTTGATTATCATGGTTGATGCTTATCAGATGTGGGATGTTCCCTAGTGATGATACATAGTTGATATATTGAAGGTCCTTATGGAAAGATCATGCAGTTCTAGATTATGATGTGAAAGATCATGTGATGAATATGGTGTTTTCAATTATGATATGGTGTGAATGATTTTGTTACTGTTTGGAGATATGACATATGCTGAGTTGATTCATGGAAGGAAGCGAAGCAAGTTGATCTTGATGAGATCAAGAGGATGAGTTGATATCTATATGCAAACATACTTTGTCACAGGTTGATGATATTTACATTGACATGGACACATACAGGTTGCTAGTTTGGATGCTGTTGATAGATTCTTATGGAGCAGATCATACATGGTGTATGATAGTTGTTGATGACTATTATGGTCTTGTTTAGATATTTGGTCTCTGTTATAAATGTCATGTATATCATTCAATGTAAAGGTCATATCAAGACCCATTATGTAATAATTTGTCTCTGTCTATTGTAGTCTTTTGATGAGTCCCTTTTGGTCACATGATGTAATTTGTACCCCCACTATGCATGGGAAGGATGATGTAATATTTCAGTCATGTATAAACAATTGGTATATCCCCACTTAGTTGGGTGGATAAGTCAAGTTTGGTATATCCCCACTTGGTTGGGAGAATGAATGTATGTATGAGTCATTGGTGATAGGAAGGTCAAACTCACTTAGTTGAGTTATAGAGTCATGTTATTCTTCTTGAAAATATTTGCAGACTCTGCATGTGCTCAGGGGGAGCATGGATGATACAATACATCTCAGCATAAACAAAGGGGTAGTTTCAATCAGAGAATTCAACATGTGACTAAGGGGAGCATGATTAATACTTAGGGAGTCAGATATGAAAGTCTTCATCTGCCCTTTTCTCTTATATCAAAGGGGGAGAATATATTGGTCCGCCATTTTCCCTTAATGTCAAAGGGGGAGAGTGACTTGGTGTTGTTGTTGCCATCAAGTCCAAACGGGGAGATTGTTGGCATTATGATGCATGTGTTGTACTTGATGGCAACCCACTTGTAGCAGAACAACTCACTTGTACATGGTAACTAGATGAATCTACAAAAGAGATATCAGATGTGACAAAATGCAAGGCAGTAGTATTTATAGATGTGATGAAATGCAGGGCAGCTTCAAGGAATTAGTTCAGAAGGCAACTCACTCAGGTCAAAGATCATAGTATAGCAGGTAAACAACAAAGAATTACAGATCAGTCTTCACAGAATGAAGAAAGAGGGGTATACTAGGTTCACCTTGACCAAGCTGCATATACACGCAGGTTAATAGAACAAAAGAAGCATATAGCGTACACACACACTTTCACAGAAGGAAAAGTGCATATACCTTAGAAAACTAAGTTTTTGGTTTGAAGTATTTGGTCCATGGTATTTTGAGCCATGGTATTGGTCCATGGTATTTGGTCCGAGGTATTGACCCTAGGTATTTGATCCAAGGTATTAGTCCTAAGTGGTTTTGGTCCATGGTATTGAGAAAGGCCTAAAACTATATAAGGAGAAGAAGATCATTAGGCCAAGGTAGAAAAGCATCGAATATCTGATGAATTGTGAAATATAGTATGCAGGTTATTGGGTTATGGTGCATCAATGGATCTGAACCAAGGATGAACCTTAGCGGATGATGAGGAACTAGATCTAATGATGGATCGTGCTCTTAAGGCTTGGAATGAATTATCTTTATATGGTTTGATCTTGTTTATTCTAGATCTCTATACTAATGCATGTGTTGTTCTATAAATATTATGATCTGGGTATAATTGAAGTTTGGAATAGCTGCAAAATTATGAATGAATATTTACAGATCTATACGCTGGTTGACTTTAGTAAAAGCATGTATACATGCAGGTTCAACACATTGAAGTAGCGTATACCTTGCGAACTATGATGTTTGAAGTTACAATTGGTTCTGGTTGTTGATGCATAGTTCTGGGTTTTACTTTATGTTCTGGTGACTGCATTCTCGTAACAGTGTTCAGATTGATTTATTGTGATTTGCTTCAGTGATGATGGATGAGATCTAATAATGGACCAGGATCATAATGACTTATCATTATGATATTTGATGGGCTAGATTTGGTTGCTAACACATGTATTATCCTTTATATATGATGATATGAGTATGTCTGAAGTCGGGAAGTGCAACAAAGTTATAAGTAAGTATTTGCAGATCTATACGCTGGTTCGCTTTGATGAAGTTGCGTATATACGCTGATTCAGCTCTTCCAAATTGCATATAGACTCTGATGCATGGTTCTGAGGTGACAATTGGTTCTGAATGATGATGCAGTGTTTTGGGTTCAAATTTGTGTACTGGCTACAATTATCTCTCTGGTCCAGTTGATTTGTTGAAGTTGATTAAAGTATGAATGAATGGTTGATTCAGTTGTGTTATAGGTTCAGAGGTTGTTAATGATTGATTTAGTTTCGTTGATTCAGAAAGTAATGATTGAGTTTCAGTTATCAGTTGATGCAGATATAGTTGATGGTTGTATTGCAGTGGTGATTGATTTTGAGCTTCAATGTTGTTGATGGGTCCAGTATGAAAATTGGATGAAACGTGGCCTTCAGATTATGGTGTTGTGTTCCAGGAGTATCCAGTCTAAAAATTTATGAAACGAGGTCCCTGGAGGAAGAGAGGAGGTTGTAGCCTTCTGTAGGTTGGCGCTACGTACTAGTAAACATATCGGCTAGTACAAGAGCTAGGAGATTGTAGCTCCCTTCCAGTAGAAGCTGGAGAACGAGAGAAGGTTGTAGCCTTTTGCAGGTAGAAGCCTGCGTACTGGTATGAGTCTGCACAAGTACAATGTTGTAAACAGATTTTCTTATTATTAAAAGAGGATATAAACGACAACAGCAGGTGGTTTTCACCACTTTGGGTTTCCACCTTAAATCTTGGTGTTCATGTGTGTTGCTTATGTGTGATGGTTCACTTTGTTATTAACTGCATATGGTTACTGTTTAATGTTTAATAAAGTACCGATGCATAGATTAAAGATCAACATATGATGAATTAATTGAATCATTAGTTTGCTAAAAATACACTTGTTTCCTTAATCACAGTTGCGTGTACATGCGGGTTACCCTCATGGAAGTTGCGTATACAAATTTGAGTATGAAAATAAAAAGATTATTGAATTGACTAATACGGATTCACCCCCCCTCTCAGCATTATTTCCAACACATGCAAGAAGATAGAGACATCTATTGAACTGTTGCTTGACGTCCCTATTATTTAGGTTCTGTTGGCTTCGATCTTTTGATATTTTGCACTTTAATCTCCTTTGTTGTTTGGTATTCATGCTAGATGTTCTATTTACTTTGACCTTTGATCTGATACACTTTGACCTGGCTGACCTGTCAATATCCTTTTACTGTGCCCTTTTACTTTTACTATATATTTTACATTTTTACTATGTATTTCTACAATAAATCATTTAGTTTTTCCCACGTCTCAGCATCTAGTAATTGGATATTGAGCATTTTCTTGTAGATCTCATTTGCCTCTGTATACTTGGGAAAAGTAGGCTTATTGACAAAAAGGTGTTTTACCTCATGCTGGAGGTAAAAAAAATTCTCAAAAGCTTGATACAATAGTTTGCTAGTAGGTATACCCTTCATGGATGAATTATTTACCTGATCTTTGGCCGCTTCTCTGATATTTTTATTATAGTCCTCCTGGGCCATTAATTTTTCGTTTATAACCAAGGGATTTGGTAAACCCTTTTGCCTCAAAATTTCGAACTTCACCATGAATCCTTCAATGGACAACTCTTGGCTTGACGCTAGGCAGATTGAACGGACAGGAACATCGGTTGAGGAGCTCATGAACCAGAGTCATGATCTCTTTTCACCCCGGGAGCCTGATGCAGGAGCATCCAGCTCACCGTAATTGGACAAAAAGAATTCCAACCAGGTTCAAAAGCTAGTGATCGATTGGACTGTTTAATTCTTACGGAAATAATTTTTCTTTTAGTTTGTTTTACAAAGTCAGTGAATTTAGACATCTCTTTTTATTTTCAGTTAGAATTACTGTAACTCAGTTATTAGTTAGGGAATGGTCCATTAAATTAGGGAAATAAGAGCCAACTGTTCCTACAAGTCTTGGAATGCCAAAAGATTATAGTTATGAACAAAAGTAGTATTTTTGTAACCATATTCTGTATCAGTTGGATTAACTGTAAACATCAACTGAAAACAAAGAGCTATAAAAACAAATCAAATGTAATGGAGAGGGGTTCAGTTGAGTAGAGTTGGGTTGATTGAGAAGACAAAGAAATAGAAACAGTCAGAGCATTCAAACAGAAAGCTATTTGTCCATCTGTACCATTTTTACAAATATTTGCCTAAGTGAATTTTTCTTCCCTTACGATTTAATAGATTTTCCTACAAATAATATTTATCAGTTTACTATTGCAAATGTTCAAACAATGAGTTGCAGACAAATATTAAGTAAGCAGACGAAGTCACAGTGATTCACAGTCACAAAAGTCACAGTGATTCACAGTCCAAAATTGTACATGTACTGTTAGGTATCTCTAATTCCTGTAGCTCATACATGTTCTTGGAGTTGAGGACGTGAATGATCCTTGTAGCTTCCTCTGGCATGTATCCAAGTTCTGCTTTGACTATTTGAATGGATTTTGTAGCTTGCTTTATTAGTTCAATTTGTTCAAAAATAACCTGTATGGATGGCCAAATATCATTGACATAGTCAATGATATTGGCCCAAAATTGCTCCTTAGCCTGACCTAGAGGTTTATTCAGTGTCAGTTCCTTCTCCAGGCTTTTGATTCTTTCAGTCATCCTTGTGGAGTTTTTCTGTTCTTCTTTCTGCATGATTTGGGCTAGTTTGTAATTTGTTTCTAGGCTGGTCACTTTCTCCTTAAGCCTATTCATCTTAGTGGTCTGAATGGATATTTCCTCCATTGCTTTGACCAACCTGTTTGCTTCATCATGTGTTGACCCTATTGCTGTTGATCCTATTATTAATGTAGTTGGTGTACATGCTGGTAGTGTTGTGGCCATTGGAGCTGTGGGGGCCAAGGATGTTGCCAAAGAAGAAGGTACAATAGTGGTAACTGTTGGGATGATAGTTGCAAGAGCATCATCAAGACTATCTTGTTTGAGCTAAATCAAGCTATCCAATTCTTTTTCCATCTCCTTTAACTGATCATTCAGCTACAACACTAGGTCCATTATCTCTTCATGATTGGTTTGGCTCTCCAAGATTCTTTGTCTGGGGGTGTGGTAAATGTGGAAACTTGAGTTGTTTCTTGAGGGCTGCTATATCCTCATTTTTCTTTTTGATCAACATTTCAGCAACCTTAATGTCACTTGGATCATCGCCCAGTTCAATGACCAATTCCTCCAATGACTTTATCCTATTGTCTTTGGCCTATGAAGAGGCCTTCTCCAATTTGTACTAGGTTGTCACATTATCTAGTGAATCCTGCAGCATGTGGGCAGCCATGGCCTTTTCTGTAAGGGTGGAGTAAATAATTTCTCTGGCCTATTTGTGGAACTCTATATGGTCAATGGGATGAACATCCCTGTCCATCACCTCGGAATTAGTCTTCTTATAGTTAGTTGAGGTCTTTGGTTGCTATATAGTGGGCTGCAAAAATGACACATGCGTCTTTCTTGCTTTAATGTCAAAGTATGATATTAACATGCTCTGGTTAGCTGGCGTATGTTTGAAGTATTAGGCATATGTCTCTGCCTTCAAATTCTCATTCCTCATCTTTATTTCTTTGTACCTATCTTTGACGTCCTTTTCTCTGTTAGCTGGCATGACAAAGGAAGAAACCTCAACACTGTGTTGTCTTTCAATCAATTGAGTGTTGGAGGTTGATGGCTGCTGCATTTCACCTGATGCAGTTGTGTCTTTACTTCTCTACCCCATTGTTTTAGTGTCAGTTATTTCCACTAATTCAATGTTCTCCTCTTATTCAGACATGGGATTCAACTTGGGCCTTTTTCTGAGCTCAAACAGCTCATATGTAGTCTCCATGGCAGAGTTGGATGCCTCTTCCCTATTCCTCTTTGGATTCTTCTCTTCATTGGCTGGGGTCTGTAACACAGGATGAACATTCATTGGCTCTCCTAGCTTTGGCACTTACAGGAAAGAGCTCTGGTCAAATTGTTTTTCAAAATCGATGAGTGTGTGCTCCACATCCACAACTGTGCTATCCATGTCAATCAATGCGTTTTTCCAACCACTCAGATTGGTTGGCAAACTGTTCAATGTCAAGTCTTGGGTGGTGGATGTATGGTCCCAACTTGACCCTGAGTCTTAGATTATTTATAACACCATGAGGGTCATACTGTCACATGAAGTTGTTGCTGAAGTTCATTTGTTGTAATATCTTGTCAGCCTCTGGTCAAAACTCTCTGTTATTGCAAATGAATGGACCTTCATCTTAAATTGGGTTTTCTTCCTGGCAGATAGGAAGTGGACCTCATTAGAGTTGATGATTTGTCTGAAATACTCTAGTGCAAATATCCTCGCAGGGAGGTATTTGGAAAACTTATAAGGGTCTAATTAGCAGCCATAAACTTTGATTTTAGTATGGTTCTGGTATAGGTACCAGTCTCCCACCTTGTTGTTCTTAGCCAACTGTAGCACTCTCTTGATTTCTTGGCCAATCTTAGGTTGAGTGTTACCAGTCAGCATGTTCATGACTAGGTATACAAATGAGTCTATGAAGTCTTTGTAGGTAAATGTTGTGGAAAATGTCTGGACCAAGGGTGTCCAGTAGACCACTGATCTCTCTTTTCCCTTGGTATCCAACTTCTGGATACTTACAGGGAACTTGCCTGCTTGCAATGAACTGAGAATAATTGTACATGCTAGTGGGAGGCTTGCCTGGGGTGAAAATGGACAGGAAGGCTAGGATGACCTCATCCACATGCTCATCTGAAGTGTATCCTAGGATACATGAGAGTGTGGTGATTATATGTCTGCTTGTTTCTGAAAAATGGTGGCAGCATAGGGTGGAGTATCTGTAGGAGTATGACGGTCTTCAATGATGAAAGTATGGAGGATTTGCCTTATCTTAACCAGGTCTAGGGTGATATAAAGGTCCAATAGGTCTCTAATGGATAGATGGGTTTGATTAGGGCTAGGCTGGACTTGTGGCATTTGGTTGATGGACTCTGGTGTAATGGTGAATAACAACTGCTAGTTTGGGGCAACAATAACCCTTTGGCTAAGGATATAATAGGCATGACAAAAGTGTATGATATCAGGGAATCGATGGACTTCTGGGAATATGCATTTGGGTAAATTGGATTCCCAAAGGTGGATGTCATCGTCATGGTTCAAGAATCTGTCCTTACTCCAGCAATGGAGCCTCAGGAGGTTGGCTGGGGTAGTAGTGTCTTTTATTTAGAAATCCTTGTCCGCTAGTGCCAAATGGTCGATGTCCAGGTGAGGGGTTGACACAGGTCTCACGTCTAGAGAGGTGTGGGAAGCCATTTTTAGGGGAAAGGTGTGAATTAGGCTTGTGTAGGCTATAGCAGTAAGGCTTTGAAAACTATGATGCAGTGAGAGGGTAATTTGCAGTTTGCAAAAGATGGGTTTGGGTATTCTAGTAGAAACACTCTTCAATTTAGGTAAAATTAATTAAATTAAATTAATTAATCTTTTAAATTAACTGTACGTTTTCAAATTGAGAGGGTCGTTCTAGTATTTTTCTCAAAATACCTGGAAATTGGTGGTTCAGGCTGCAAACTAGTTTAAATGGTGTCTGTAGAGGGTACACTGGCTTCAGTTGTGCACTTGATGCTTCGATTGGGCGTCCAAAGCTTGTTCGTGAGGTAATCGGCGATCAATTTCAGTTGTAGAGGCTCAAGGTGGCACAGGAAGGCTTAGGCAACATTCACAGTGCAAGTAAGCAAAAAGAGTCGAATGGGCTTCTTCAGCCTTTTAACCGACAAAGGTTAGAGTTTGGCGCGGAATTCATAAATGAATAGTGAGCGGTTTTGGATTTTGGCAGGGAGGTGGTTTCAGGGGCCATCGCACCGCCTTTGGCAGGCAGGTGGTACTTCCTTGAGAGCACGTGATTTCACCTGGAGCTGCCACGTAGCTGAAAAGGGCCCAAGCAAAACCGTGAATCTCACGTGCTCTCGGGTTGGTAAAGGTTGGAGAGGGAATGAGCGCGATATGGATGCGCGCTGTTAAATCTGGGGTGAGAGATCTAACGGCTATCACGCGGTGAAGCTGAATGAAGGGAAATCAGGGTGAAGATTTGCGGGGCCCAGGGGATTAATTACAACTAACTATAATTAATTAATGAATAAAGTGGGGGTTAAAAATATAATGAGTGGGTTAATGGTGTGGAACCAAGGTTTAATGGCGGTTTTTTCTTAATCGCACCAAGGGTGGTGGGTTAAAAGGGTTGTTAGGAAAATATGAATTCGAGAAATTAATTAAATAACGCGGGGGTGGGGGAATAAAACCTTAGGATAAAGGGTTTTTATGGGTTTTTTTACGTAAAATAGGGGAATTAATAAGGGGGAAGTTGATTTTTTCAATGGGGATTGGGTTTCACACTAGGGAAAAGGGGTTTTAGATAGGGGGATGACCTTTGGAGGGTAATTTGCTAGGTAAATATGTGAAACCAAGGGGTAAGGATCAAAATGAAGGGAAAATGGTATTTTCATAAGACATGATGGGATAATGGGGAACTTAGTGAGTATGTAGTGGGGGTGAAATGAAATGAGGGGAAGTTAATCAAGTAAGCTTGTGAACATATTTTCACTCTCATAAATGCTCCTGCACATTGAGACATAGGATTAAGCATGTTAAATGTGCTTATGATTTAACAACCTTATACATCTACAATCTTTCTTCTACCTACCCTTTACTTATCATAACATTTTTTCTTCATCTTAATTGGAGCATTTAAGCTAGCAGACCCTTTCTTTCCTTTTCTTTTGAGAAGCAAACTATCTAATTCTAACCTTATAACTTCCAATGGCTCAGATTAAGTTTATGAGCACATTTTTATTTCTATACCTAACTACTAATCTCCCAAGGTTAAACAGTTTGGCTAGATATTTATTCTCTATCTATAAACATGAATTTTAAAGCATGAATTAGTCAAGATTATGTTATTTGACTATCATGGGTTGTGGCATTTATGAAAAGCTGCACAACCTTTATTTTAGACATAAAAGTAAAAGTAGTGGCACTTGAATTTGCACACTTTCATGATCTGTTTTTGTTTGGGGTTCATATTTTTCGTTTTTTGAATATTTTCTTATTCTTTTTGTCCTTTGATATGTCTTTTAGGACATACCCTCTTTACATTTTTTAATGTTTAATATGGAAAACATTTTGCAAAAAGCAAAAGTATGTACAATATTACAAGACTAACCATAGCCAATTCAAAATTAAGAATTATATTATTATAGGACCCTAGCAAATCCAAGTCTAGGACAAATTTCCTCCAAGACCAAGATTTGATGCCCTTCACCAGCCTTGCAACCAAGTGGATATGCCATCTAGGTTGTAAGTCAAATTAAGTGTACATTTACAAATTAGTTGTAGGTTTCAAGGAGGAATATGTCTCTATCACCCCCCATTATTGCATCTACCCCCACTCTTGCTTTCTATCCATCTCCCACTTGCCATGCCAAGTAAGTGCCTATGATTATGAAGGTCAATGTTATTAACTTCTACTATTTGGATACATTCATTATACTATTTCATTCCTTTCTAATCTAGATCAATGTATTTTTGTATAATAATCATTTTCTGTGGGATATCCTTTGAGATGGCATTCTATAATGATTTTTTTGTTCGAGCTTTGCCAAATAAATGTATGTTCTTCATCTCTCAATCCCCCAGGGCTTTTGGAGATGTAGTCCTCTGCCACTTAACTAGATGATTCCTTTTGTACTCATTTCTCCCTTGCCAAAAATTTGTTATGTTTTTCAAGAATACCTTTGGATATATTAGCTTGGCTGTGTCATTGTATTAGAATATCTTCTAGCACTAACTTTATCAAAACCAATCTATATCCACTAGAAAGCCACCTATCACACCAAAAACAAAGATGTTTTTCAATTTTAGATAGTACATAATACCAATCTACCTTTCCATATCAATTTGGTTTAAGAGTAAAGGCCATATATTTAACCTGTTATGACATGTTTAAGTATTGAAAAGGAAAACACCCACCAATACCCAAATCCCAAATACCCTCCAAACCAACTTTATAAAATGTGAACTTATTCTCATTTAATTACATACTTGTAGCCTTTTTGTAAAGCTATAAAATGTTCATGAAACATAAACCCTCCCAGTCTGATCCAAAATAGAATAGTATAACATCACCTACTAACAATAAGTGTGTGTTTGTGTGCCTCATATTATATTCTCACAAACTTGATTCTCTTTGTTCTCCTAGATTCATTATTGGCTCTACTTATTCCCTCTACCACCAAAATAAATAGGTAGGGTGAGAGTGGGAAGGCCTATCTAAGACCCCCTGAAGAATTACAAAAGATTGATGCCAATCCATTAACTAATAATACAAATAAGGTAGTGGTCTCACATCCCATAATCCACTTGACCAAAGGAAGTGAAAACCCTATGTGAATTAAGAGTATGTGAAAGTACAATCATGAGACCATTTCATACACCATAGAAAAATCTAGCTAGACCATTGATGCTAGCATGTGTTAGGTTTTGATAATGTGTAGTCCCTCTTGCACTTCTCCTATGGCTTAGTGTATTAAGCACCCTTCCAAGAAGTTGAACTACTTAAGAGAGATTACATCTAAGAGGACATGCTTTTGTGTAATTGCAATGACCTTGGAAATATTGTTTTTTAAGAAGTTACATAGGGAGATAGATCTAAGCCCCTCAAAATTCTTAGGTCAATCCACTTTTGGGATGAGAGAAATACTAGTGGAGCTACACAAAGTCTCATAAAAATTCACACTTCTTCAATAATTATGAGTACGTCCTCACTTAATAGCTTAAAAAATTCAATATGGAAATCCACAATATAACCATCCAAGCCTGCACTTTTATCTTTCTTAAAGAAGTTAATAACATGAATAAGTTCCTCCCTTATGACTTCCACATACATCCTCTCATTCTCCTCTTATTCGACCAGTACATGGAAATAAGATGTGCCCTTGAGAATTTCTTCTATATTTTCTCTATCTAGTTACTTGAACACCACCTCAAAATGTTCCACTCCTAATTAAACCAAATCTTGAAAGTTGTTAAACTTCCTCCCTTCCTTATTTATGATTTCCCATATTGTATTAACACACTTTCTATGATTTGCAATATTTTGAAAAAAATGGTGTTTTGATCTCTCAAATCAACATCTAGTTTCCCTACTCTTGAACCTTCATTCCATGTCCCTATCCTAAAGTAAACTTTCCTTTTTGGATTTGAAATCCTTTAAAGTGGCCTTATGCTCATCACTAAGGTGACATCCCAAATTAGAATATAAAAAGCTATCTCATATTCTTCTCCACTTCATTTAGTTGACCATCCTTTTCTCTATGTTTTCTTCTTGCCTAGTTGGCTGCCTTCCTTAACTCTTTTCAAAGCCTTTACAAATTGTTCACAAGTAGTGCCCCCATAAAGGATTGTAACTAAAATAAATTACCTTTCACCAAATATTTTAACTCCTCCTTGCTAGCCCATCCTGGATTAGACTTGAAAGGAGATCCGAGCTTTGGAGCATTTTTATCCAATTCCAAAACAATGGGGAAATTATTTGAGAACCTATTATATCCTACACATACCTATACCTTTCCATGTTTTATAGAAAGTCCCCATGAATAAAAAATCTATCACACATCTTCAAAACAAAACCTACCCTTGATATGTTATAACTCCAAGTAATTAGCTTGAGCTCAATAGGCTCAATGTCCACAACACTTTCCTAATTAAACGAGTTATGGAACAATCTAGCGAATCTATCCACTCTAGCACCAGACCCCCATACCTAAAAGGGATATGATACCATAAGAGGGAAAATGTGAGAGAGTATATGGGGGGGGATTTAAGCCTTAAAACATATATATTATGTTACCTTGAACCTTCACTTATTTTAAAATTGGAGTTTTCAAGTTAAAAAGATATTTAGAGGAGTAGAGGAAACAAATCCCTAAATCTAGGCCATCACTTTATAAAAATTTTCAAGTTGTCTTCCCTACATTATTCGGACTAAAAAGAAGTTGCATTTGGATTCTCTTACTATGATTCATATACTAAAATTGCAAATGTGGGAGAGGGACCTATTAGAAAGAAAAATATTGGATATAAAAAAATAGAGTTAATCCACCATAGAACAAACCAACCATAAAACCTAGTAAAAGAACAAATAAACCAAGGAAATTCTACAACTTTTTTAGATATCAGCCTAGACCTTTTTATACACCATTGTAGAACATTGGAAGGAGGAACTCCTAACAAACTATGTAACAAAGAAGGAAGTACTCCTTGTATTGTGTGGGGCAGGTAATGAGGGTGACAAAAAAGTCCTCTATCTTCAAGGAAATTAACAGTGAACATTACTTGTTTTCGATCTATTTAGTCTGAATTTAGTACTTTATTTTCTTATTTTTCAATAGTGGTATCATAAATTGGTTCAGGGCAACATGTTTTAGAAAGACTAAGTGCAATAGAGCTTATGATTAGGTGGAAAATTAGGCTCTATCTTACTTAGTTGGCAAGTCTGCATCACTCAACAAATAAGTCTATCATTTTTGTGCTGAAATTCCTAAAATCTTCATGTACCGTGTAAACCTCTCTCTCTCTCTCTCTCTCTCTCTCTCTCTCTCTCTCTCTCTATATATATTATATATATATATATATATATATATATAAGCCCAAGGGTTAGCTTAAGTGATCTAGAACCAGACATGAAGCTCTTCCATATTTTTGCTAGTTGTTGTTGATCATGGGTTCAATTCTCTTCAATTCCCTTGGGGTGAGGCCCTGTAATCAAGGTCGACGATTTACCCAGTCTACCATCCACGAAATGTGGGGAAGTACTTTGGGTTTCTCATGATTTCATTCCAAGTGTATGTGTGTCTGAGCCCCAAGGGTTATCTCAATTGGTCAAGTCCTCGAAATTAAAGCACCTTTACTATAGATAGGTCACAAGTTCAATTCTCTCGACATTCATAGGGTTAGGCTCTATGGTTGAGCTGGTAGGAAGTGATCCCTTTAGGTGGATTTGCTAGGTACAAATATTCCATGTACATAACAATCACTGATTTTTGGGGTCTGTGTATATATATATATATATATATCTTCATCTACCATGTGAAATTATGTAAACTAAAATTTTTCATGGTGGATGAAGACATCAATTTTTTTTTTGGTATTATGGAAGTTTTTTGTATGTTCCTGTGTTGTTATTCAAATCCATTATCCCCTTTTATCATTGTAAACAAGGAAAGCATGCTCTCAAAATATAAAAATGTTATTGTGGTTATGAACAACTTCATTCAAGTTTTTATTGTAAGCCAATAAAATGGTGATATAGACTATTTATGATGGAACTACTCTACAAACTTAGTATGCAATGGATTCTTCATTCTTAAATTGGTAAGTCTAATTATATATTTTGTGCATCATTTTTTTTCATGGAAATGATAAAGCTTCATGCGGTTAGCTTGGAATCAATCGAGAGGCATTTGCAGCTGTGCCTTCTCTACACTGAATCTCTAGAAAAATCCAATACACAAGTTGCACTTGCAATTTTGAACAAGAGGAGGATTGAATGCTTCAAAATCATTTGTTTGAGTGCAATCCAAGGCATTAACAATCCTTCCCACCCCCTTGAGCTATCTCTGGTTGTAGGAGGTGTTACTTGATAATTGACCCAACCTCCAATGTTTATTATGAAGATGGGATCACAAAAATCCTCATTTATTCCAACTTCTTAAAATCTCAATTATGATACAATTTTTTAAATTAAGAAATTATAATGAATTTTTTTTTTATCAAAATTTTTCCTTTTTTTTTTTTGAATTTTATGTGTTTAAATAGGTTACATTACAGAAGAATATCAAGGGAAAACCATGGTTTGTGAAAACGGTGACTCAAAAAGTTTACATAATGGAAAATTGATTGTTTTATGTTAATTAAATAGTTTTTTTATTTTTTATTTTATAGACTAGATTAGAGAAGAATACGGTGGAAAAAAAGCATGGGTTGTGAAAATTGTGAGTCAAAAATGTTTCATAAGGGTGAATTGGCTATTTTATTTTAATTAAATAATTTATTTTATTTTTTATGTTAATATTTATTTTTTTATATTTTATTTTTTATGTAATTATATGGAGTCAAAATGTTTTATTAATAATTTATAATCATGATTTTTCATTTTAATTTAATTTTGTTTATTAAATTTTAATTAAATTTTGTTTTTATGTAATTTGAGTCAAACTGTTAAAAATTAGAACTTCTCTCCCATAGTAAGCTGGAGAGTTTTTAAATTTTATTTTATTTTTATTGTGCCAAGAGATGCTCTACAACCTATAAAGGTAGCTGTCAAGTATAAACATTTAACAAATTTAATCTGATGTCAATGTCGACCCTAATTAATAGAAATAGAGGTAGATGTGTAGGCCTAAATGCTTAACATTTAATTAAAAAAATAAAATTATAAGTAATATAGAGCCAAGTATGGTGGAGATGTTGTAGTGTAAATATTTAAATATTGCTCAATTAATAATAAAAAATTAAAAGTAATAAAATTCAAATTATTATATTATAATTTTGCTTTTAAGATCAACTTAGCCCCTCCAACTCAAGTTAGAAATTATACTCTAGGAAAAATTGCATAAATAATTATAAGTTATATTGGTCAATGCTAAATTAATAGTGGTTGATAGAGAAATCATCCTATGGTCTTGGGTTGGCAGTAACTAATAAATTATAAGCTATATTAGTCAATGTTAAATTAATAATGGTTGATAGAGAAATCATCCTATGGTCTTGCTTGGGCGGTAACTAATAGATTGAGATGTGAAATGGATAAGTAAATTGTTTGCTCAAAAACTTGCATATATTTTGGCTGGTAGTAAAAGTCTACACATTTACAATTTTACTTCTACATAAGTGTCAAACAAAACATAAATAATGGTGAGAAGTGACTCTTGTAAGTATATTTTTAACATCTCATTTCTATCCATTTTTTATGCAAAGGCTTGCTTAAATTATGGTGGGAAGTAATTGATGGTAGATATGTCGGAAGTAATTAATGGTAGATATGTTATTTAGTTAAGTATAAGCTATTTTCAAGTATTTTATTTTTTCACGGTTTTCCTCCAAAGAATAAAAAGAAAAAATCATTACACAAATATCTAAAAATCATGCATGAATATTGCAGCCATATCCATAAATTATGACATATTACATAAAATATGTAAGTTAGTTATCCACATGGCCTTCAAGTTATGGTCCAATCTAATGTTTGAAAATTGTTTGATTTAATAATATTGAAAAAGAAATATTTATTTTCAAAGTTAAAAGCAATAATTTGCATGGGTCAATGCTAAACCTATAGTAATCAACAAATAAATATATTGTTAGGTTCTTTCCTTACCAGGGACTAATAATGATTCCATAACCATATTTAAATTTAATTAATAAGCACATGAAACTTCAATACTTACAATAAAATTACAATATAACAAGTTTCTTAACCATGGATATCCACTCTCACTTTACCATGGATAGTATTAACTTTTAAATAGGTTTTGTTACAATACAACGACTTATCAATACCACATGCCAAAAAACCATAACTCATTTCATAATAAAAACTAAAATGTAAAATATTTTAGACATTACATAGAGCATTGATTACATAGAATGAAAATTCTCCATCATATGGATGGAGGGAGGGAAAGAGAGAAAAAGGAGAGAGAGAGAGAGAGGGAGGAATATAGTGATAGAGCTAGAGGGCAAAGAGAGAGAGAGAGAGAGAGAGTGATGGGTAGGGGGTAGAGAGAGGGAGGTGTAAGAGAGAGGGAAAGAGAAAGAAGGGGGTGGAGAGGAGAGAGGGAGGGAGAGAAAGATGGAGTTGGAAGGGGAGAGAGAGGGAGGGAAGAATAAAGACAGAAAGATAGAGGTAGAGAGAGACAGAGTGACAAGGTAGAGATGGAGAGAGAGGAGAGGAGGGGAAATAGAGAGGAGAGGTGAGAGAGAGGGAGAGAAAGGGAAAAGAGAGAGGGAGACATAGAGATGGAGAGGGGGGAGAGAGAAGGAGAGAGGGAGGGAGATTGTAACTTACTAGAATTACTCAAGACTATAGAAAATGGGGCTCGTGGAAGCCTAGTGAAACTTTTGTTTAAATATTTAAATATATACTAATGCTATTTTGTTATGGGGTATCTCAGAATTCAAGAAGGTTGACCTTAAACAAATTCCAACCTCCAGGCAATTAGAAATAGTTACCTCTCTCTTCCCTGGAGATAAAGGAGGATCTCAGTGGGAAGAAGGGTTCAAGGGGTTCTTCTTTTTTTGGATATTTACAGAAAGAAAAGGAAAGATTCTGTGAATTTGGCAAGACACTATTAAGGAGGGAATCTTGAGTTGGACTTGGGCCAGTGGAGAACTTTGGTAAAGACATAGATCATCAAGTATTAGGCTGGACTGTGGTCTTGATGCCTATTACTTCACTCTAATTGGTTACTGTTGTCTATTATTCTGGAATGGAAGCTCGAGTGGAGAAGTGGACGTAATTTCCTGTCTCAAGGTTGGGTAGTATGGTCTCAGCCTTGTTGAATTCTTGGAAGAGCTGTTAACCACATAAGTACTTATGCTTGTATATGTATGTGTTATTTTAGATTTAGTTTTGTTGAAAAGAAATGGTTGTGGTTGCTCTAGCTATTCTATAACAAATTGCATGAAGAAAACCTTAAGCTTACTCACTAAAAACTACATAAGGGTCGAGTTAGCTTATTTATGTGGCCAACTGTGATTAATTGTGTAAATAGTTACTATGTCTTTTTTTTACTTACTGTAATGTTTGGGTTAGACTATAATTTAATTATCAAGAGAAACCATGTATCCTATGTAACGGTGAGACAATACAATATAACACTGGAGGTGTTTCCTACGTGCACCCAAGATCAATGGTTAAGGCCAGTCTAACTTCCCACCCCACATGTTGCATGGAATGGCTATGAGTCTTCTGACAGGGTATTCTTCGAAAGAAGAAATTGGCCATGAAAATAAATCACAATGTAGGGTAAATGTTCACTGCAGTGAAGTTGTAGAAAAGAAGAATTACAATGTGAATATGGGTGTGAATACTTTAAAGAAAACATGAAAACTAGTTAAGCATGTAAGTTAATCAAAGTCGATTAATCCTAATTTTGTATGTGGGTGGGAAACTGACATTTAAGGATTTATCCTTACCAGTCCCTACCCAATGCCGGAAATGATTATGGGTACGGGAGGGATGGTGGATGGTTAAAGGACCAAGAAGAACTAGTAGTCGAGTCCAGTCTCCCTCCATTGTCAATTACATCTTTACCAAATTAGAAACTGTGATAAGTATATATGTGTACTAATATGCTGAAAATAATAAAATGTATTGAAAATCAGTCAGAGCAACGAACAAGATATATAAACCCTTGGTTGAAAATGCATGAACTCAGAAAAACAAAGAAACCAAACTCATGCACTGCTCTGCAAGTAAATATAGACAAAATAATTATTTTCCAAATAAAATTTCTTCCATTAAATAGAAAAACGATTCAATATAAAACAAGGCAATTATTCCATGGTCGAGGTACACCACGAGGATTGAATCTTAACAAGGAGAATAATAAATTTAAGACACATATAATTATCCTAGCCTCAGCTCTAAACAATCGATAGAGGAGTCTCATTATGAATTTCTGGATTGCTATTATTCCCAAGTCGGGAGTCAAATTTCAATTACTAGCATAACTATACTCTATACAGAGGAATTGAAGGCAAAACTCTAGCACCTGGGCATGCCGGGAAGGATATAGTCTCAATCGGTCTCTTAGCCAAATGCCTTCAAACGATTGTTGAGATTTACCTACAAGGGGGCACCAAAGAGCTTAACATTTGAGAACCCTTAGCCAAATGTAGGGTTAAAGAAGGGAAAAACATCTTTGTTTCTGATAGCTTACCTTGTGCCCTAAGGCGTCAAGTTCAAAACCTTCGCCTATGAAATTCGGGAAGAGGTACAACCATCTCCATAATCCTCATGTTGAGACATAGAACAAAAGTTGGTAACTATGTGCATGTTAACACAGAAAGGAAATGCATATATAAGAAGCAACGATACTACCAAAGGGGACTAAAACATTGTATAAGCTTATACCTTAGCCTCTTTGCAATAGATGAGAGAGGTTCACACCCCCAAAACACATCCCGCCACTTCATTCGAACCTATTGTGAAGATGACCGAAAGGAAAGTTCAGCACCAAATAAATTACCTGTCAAAACCTGCATTAATATGATAGTTGAACATGAATCAAACACTAACCTATCATGGTAATGTCAGACATCTGACCGAGATCGAACCTCATCTCACCTGAACATTTGTTGTCATTTCCTGTAATCTTTGGAGCTAGCCTGTGCCATTGTGATTGTAGAGCGGTCAGTTGAGGATGTTGGTGCGAATGAATGACCAAAGCGATAGATGGAGTAGGGTTCAATTACCCTAACCATATCCAATTGATCAATGACCGTCAGATCTGAAACCCTGCCATCGACAATGGATATCTTTCCACTTGTCCTTAACCATTGACCGACAACTGCAGGTCGTGGCTCTTCAAGAAGGTTTCGAGTAAGGAGTCAAACATATCGAAAGGTTGGGTTAAGGATTAGTGGAGGAATTTAAATTTAAGCTAAGGGTCTAGCCTTTAATTCAAAGAATAATCACCAATTAAAATTTTATCATGAGAAATGTTGCAGGATAAGATTAAATAATGTTGGATGTGATAGATCTTAGTTATATATATATATATATATATATATATATATATATAACCGATGGTGTAATTTTTTATGTTTATGACTTAACATGTTACAAGTGGTATCAAAGCATAGGATTGCAACACTGTGACCTGATGGGAAACTGTATATAACCAAAGTGTTAATGGTGCACAGAACTAGTTGAAGCAGTATGAGGGGGGGGAATTGGAGTCACCCCACCTAAAGGACCCTCAATGGGATTTGGATCCACGCCCCATGTAGATTCCAATCTGGAGATGTGGGTTTAGTTAGGAGAAGGAACCCAGAATCTTAATGAAATGATACTAGAGATAGTTCAATAGTTGGGAGTTGAGATGATGAATCTAAGAGCTGATAATGAGAGGTTGGGACTGGAACAAGAGAGGATTATGAGAATCTTCTCAGATAGACAAAATAAGAGGAATCTAAATCCCAGCCCAGATAATGGAAACAGAGTTGAGATGTGACAACAATGGGAGGACCACCTAGAAAGTGAAGGAGGTTGAATCGATAACGAGGAAGAATCTGGAAATACTTCTGGTGGAAGGGGGCCAAGAGGCCAAAAGTTGAATTGCAAGGTGAATTAAAAAAAACTAAGCCCCAATTGTTTGATGGGGAAGCAAAGGATGTTGTTGAAGCCTAGTTGATAAACATGAATAAGTAATTTTAGATCTATGAATATGAAGACAATTTAAAGGCAAGATTGACAACTTATTAATTGAAAGGTAAAGCCACCTTGTGGTGGGAAGAAATTAAGACAATTCAAAGTATTTATGAGCAAGAAGTGAGTCGGGACACCTTTCAAAAAAAATTTAAAGATAAATATTTAATCGAGAGGTTTTATGATGAAAAGGAAAAAGAAATTCATGACTTGAAAGTAGGACAATAGTCCATGGATGATTTTGTAACCAAGTTTACCTCTTTGTTAAGATGTGTTTCCTACATACATGAATAAAAGGAGAAGATGCAACATTTTGTTAACAGCCTACCAAATTTCATGAAGGAGAACCTGGAATTTGATAATCCCAAGACGATGGACAAAGCCATTCGGAAGGTCTATATATGTTACCAACAGATGAGGTAGAAAGGGGAAACCGGTAGAAGTTGGTTGAAAAGGGACAAAAAAACTTCCAAAGCAATAATAAAAACACCATGTATGTAGGTGTTAAATTTTCACCTAGAAAACCAATGGGTGGACCCCTAGGAAGGAGTCAACAAAGAAATAGAACATCAAATGAACCTAAACAAGTTGAAGCATCAAATAAGTTAGAGTCTGGTCAATCACAAAAACCTCCCCCACAATGTTGGGGTTGTGGGGAACCCCACTACTACAAGGACTTACCTCACCTTACCAAAACAAAGCTAACTTCAAGCATTCAATAAGCCTCTATAGTTGGGGCGGTGGCTAGAAGAATACCAAGAATCAATGTTGCCCTAGAGGACCATCAAGTGGAATAGCAACCTGCAATGGTAGAATTCGAAGGTAAGACAAATAACTATTCCATGTCTATTTTAATTGACCCAGGAGAAAGTCTTAGTTATGTCAGTCCGAAAACAATTGAGTTATGTCACTTGTCAAGTATTAAGTTTAAAAAATCATGGCTAGTGCAATTGGTGACTAGGGCAAAGCGAAAGGCAACAACCAAAGTGGAAGGTTGTCTTGTTGAGATGGGGGGACGAAAGATTAAGGTGAATTTAAATGTATTACCTCTAGGATCTTATGATGTGTTGATTGAAATGGACTGGCTGGAGGGACATTGATCCCTACTAAACTGTAAAGAGAAAACCATTAGTTTCCTCACAGAAGAAGGGGATAGACAAGAAATTCAGGGTATCAAAAGGAATATTAAGATGTGATCTATCACCGCTAATCAATTGAAGAAGTGCATCACGAAGGGCTTCCAAATTTATGCAGTACAAGTGGGTTATACTAATACCAAGAACAAGTTAGCTACCATGGAAAATATACCCATCATTCAGGAATTTGTGGATGTTTTTCTAGAGGAAATTTCGGGACTACCGCTAAAAAGGAGTATTCATTTCACCATAGAACTTGTTCCTGGAGCTACCCCGGTGTCGAAAGCACCATCTCGTATGAGTATATATGAGTTGACTGAACTCAAGATACAGTTGAAAGAGCTACTTGATAAAGGGTACATTCGTCCAAGCGTGTCACCTTGTGAGGCACCGATGTTGTTTGTAAAGAAAAAAGATGGTATGTTGCGTTTTTGTATTGACTATAGTCAGTTGAATAAGTTGATTGTAAAAAATAAGTACCCTTTGCCAAGAATTGACGACTTATTTGACCAAGTTAAAGGTGTTTCAATGTTTTCTAAGATTGACTTACGATCCAGCTATCACCAAATAAGGATTAAAGATGAGGATGCCTATAAAACAACGTTCAGAACATGTTATGGCCATTGTGAATTTGTTTTGTTACCATTCATGGTTATTAATGCCCTTGCAACTTTTATGAGTTTAATGGATGGGATTTTCCACCCTTACCTGGACAAGTTTATTATGATATTTATCGATGATATTCTAATTTATTCAATGAACGTGGAAGAGCATAAAGAAAATTTGCGGATAGTCTTGCAAAATTTTAGAGAAAATTGGCTTTATGAAAAAATTTAGCAAATGTGATTTCTTTAAGGAGCATATTCAATACTTGGGAGATGTGATTTCTTATGAAGTTATAACTGTTGACCTGGAGAAGATTAGAACTATTATGAATTAGCATGTCCCTAGAAATGTTGCAGATATTTGGTCCTTCACGGGATTAGCTGTATATTACCATCGCTTTATCAAAGTATTTTCTAAAATTTTCTACCCCATAACATCACTACAAAAAAAGGGAAGAATTTTCAAATGGACTGATGAGTGCCAACATAGTTTTGAGCAATTAAAACATTTGCTGACATCAACCCCAATATTAAAAGTTGTTGATCTAGAAAAGGAATTTATTGTGTGCACCAATACTTGTAAAGAAAGGGTGGGAGGAGTCTTAATGCAAGACGATTAAGTAATAGCTTATGAATCACGTAAGTTAAAGGAGCATGAAAAGAAGTATTATGCATATGATTTAGAACTCACTATGGTGGTACATGCTTTAAAGGTGTGGCGCCATTACCTACTGGGGAAGAAATTATTGTTAGTGACAAACCATATTAGTTTAACCAATTTCTTCAAGCAGCCTAACTTAAAAGCACCGAAAGCTAGGTGGACTGCATTCTTGAGCGAATTTGACTTCGATATAAGACACCTTAAGGGAAAGTAAAACTGTGTGGTTGATGCCTTAAGTATGAAGGTGCAATGTGCTTATGAAATTTAATATCATCGCATTAAATTTGATGTATCAGAACAACTTAGAGAAGTTTCTCTCAAAGATCTAGAATATGAATTCTTATGGCAATAAACTAAGCAACTGCAGAATTATGGAAAATAGTCTGAGTATGATGTAAATGATAAGAAGTTGTTACATTCAAAGGAATAATTTAAGTCCCAAATCAAATGGTTTTTAAATGAATGTTTCCAGATGAGTTTCACCATAGTCCATATGCTTCCCATCCTGGGTACCAAAAACTATTTTCTGTAGTTAAGAGAGATTATTTTTGGCTTGGTCTGAGGAAATATATTGTTGGGTATTTAGCCAAATGTTTAGAGTGTTAGCAGGTAAAGGCTAAAAATCAACACCCTGCTAGCTTACTCCATCTTCTCCCTATTCCCGAGTGGAAATGGGAAATGATTACCTTGGATTTTATAATAGGTTTACCCAAAACCAGAAAACAGCATGATTCCATCATGGCAGTGGTGGATAAGTTAAGAAAAATCACCAATTTTATTCTTATTAAATATACCTATAGGACTATGGAAATTCAATATATATTATGAAAGTATTCTAGTTGCATGGCATGCCGAAAGTAGTAATTTTAGATAGGGATGTGAAATTCACTTCCGCATTTTGGAAAGTTCTTTTCACTGGCCTAGGTACTCAGATTTAGTTTAGTACCACATATCACCCTCAGACGGATGGACAGACTGAGCAGGTAAATCAGGTATTAGAAGACATGTTGTGAATGTATGTAATGCAAGAGCCAACCAAATGGGAGGAATATCTTCACCTAGTTGAATTTGCTTATAATAATAGTTATCATGAATCATTAAAAATGAGTCAATATGAAGCATTGTATGGTAGGAAGTGTAGAGCAACCACTAATTGGAGTAATCCGGAGGACAAGATGATTCTAGGACCTGAAATGTTAGCGAAAATGGAGCAAGAGGAAAAAAGGGTTTAGTAGAATTTAAAAACTGCCCAAGATAGGCAGAAAGTGTATGCAGATAGGAAAATAACCTTTAAATAATTTCAGATACGGGGCCAAGTTTATGTACAGATGAGACCCAAGAGAAGTACCTTAAAGTGGGTTAGTTGTGCTAAGCTAGCACCTCACTATTGTGGACCTTTTTAGGTCTTGGAGAGGGTAGGACTTGTAGCCTACCAACATGCCCTTCCAAGCCATATTGTTAAAATTGGAAACGAGGGCCAATCTCCATGTGGGTCATCTTATTCATGACTGATAATATTTTTCCTATATTCCTCTCGTCAAGAGGTGTAGCATTGATCTAAAGATCATCTGGTTTTGATAATTATTTATGGAGATATGAATTTATTTTGGTTATTGACAAATTATCAAAGTTGGCCAACAACTTATGTAGGCTCAGACGCCCAACAAACACATCTATTCACCTTCAACGTTTGGATATAAATACAGGATGACTCGTCCTCATTTGGTCACTCACTTCTCATCATATATCTCTCTCTCTCTCACTCGAGCCGAAATAGGTCGTTCGAAGTCTTGGATTGACACGTGGCAAAGTCTTAGACTAGTACACGCCGAAGTCCTGGATTGATGCGCAGTGATGTCTTGGACTAGTGCACGATGAAGTCTTGGAATGATGCGCGACGATGTCTTGGACTGGTGCACAACGAAGTCTTGGACTGATGCGCGACGAAGTCTTAGACTGGTGCATGACGAAGTCTTGGACTGATGCGTGGTGAAGTCTTGGACTAGTGCATGGCGAAGTCTTGGACTGATGCGTGGCGAAGTCTTGGACTAGTGCACGACGAAGTCTTGGACTGGTGCACGGTGAATGACTCATCGGTGGAGACTTGATGAGTTTGATCTAGGGTTTGTTGCTGCTAATATAAATAAGATCTTTGTACTATTTCTCTCTGCTGAATTATTGAAGATAAACGAAGATTTGATCAAAGGGTTTCCCCATATTTGGGTTTCTCCCTGGCTTGCCGCAACATCTTGTGTCTCTTGTCTTGGCTTGTTTTCTGTTGATCGTTTAAATGTTCTATATACACTTTACTTAATGTACATGTGATTGCTAATCTGTGGATAATAATAAGAAAGATAAATAAACTGCTCTAAAGCCTAGAACATACCATAACTTAACATGGTATCAGAGCTAAGGTGAAGACAAAGCCCAAGCAAGAGTAAGAGCAATCACCTAAGAGAAGGTTGGCAAGGCTATCTGAAAGAAATCATGGGGTCCTCAACACACTTCCCTACTAAAGACAAACTCCATGAGAAGTCTAACTATCATGGATGTAAGATGTCTCTCGATCTAACATTATAAGAACATGAAATGTTAGACCATGTGAGAGGCAGGATTTTTGAGCCTCCATCAAATGCATCCACTGCTGCTAGGAACAAATGGACCAATGGAGAAGTCAAAGCAAAGAAGATCATCTAAGACTCTATCGACAAATGCTTGATGGCTTATATTTCTGAGCTGAACACCTCCAAGGAAATCTACGATAGATTAGTGAGTTCATTTAAAGTTAATGATGAAAATCAAGTCTTGTTTCTTAGAAATAAGCTAAAGGAAATTAAGATGGGCAAAGATGAGAGTATGCAAGCATACTTCTTAAGAATCACTAAGATCAAGAACAATCTCCTATCTATTGGGGAAGTAATTCTTCACAGGGAAATGACACTCACCACTGTTGGAGGACTACCATTTGAATGGTATATATTCAGGACTACTCTTCTCAACAATAACGTAATTCCTAGATTTGAGGAATTAATGGCCAGATGCATTCAAGAAGAAACAAGGATGGAAGGGCAAGAAATACCCATACTTAAAGGTCATCCCTCTGCCTTTTCTTCTCATACTAAAAGAAGAAACAATTTCGGGGCTAAATTCAAAGGAAAGGCTGGACCAAAGGGTGGAAGAAAAGGATGATGTTACAATTGCAATAAAATGGGTCACTATGCAAGGGAGTGCCCTGATAAAAGGGAATCACACCGGGACGATGATCAAAATCCCTCTCCAAGCAATCAAAGGAATGGAAATTCAAATGGCAGAGGTAAAAGAAGTGCCAGAAATCAAGGAAGAGGACAACCATTCAAAAAGGCAAGAAATTCCAGGTATGAATCTAACACATTTGACAATAAGCAAGATGAATATTATCTACCAGCTACTCTATCTACTACTGCTCCCTTTGACTTGCTGGGAAATTGGCTTATTGATAATGGTGCCTCAAGGAACTTGACTGGTTACAAATAAAATCTCTATAATCTGGTAGAGAAAGAAACGAACTTGGAAATTGTTCTTGGAGACAATTCAAAATATCCCGTGAAAGGCATAAGAAATGTCACTCTTCAACTAAATCAGGGTAATACCATCCACTTACAAGATGTATTATATGTACCTGATCTCAAAAAGAACCCGGTGTCCATTTCGGCAATGGAAGACAAATGCTACAAGGTGGCTTTCAGCGATGGCAAGGTACATGTATGGAAAAAGAACTTTAAAGATGAATTTACTCTTGGGTTTCGAGTTGATTCATTATATCAAGTCAGAGGAAGTCCGTTGGGTGTCATGACTTGTGACACATCTCTTTAGTCCAAATTATGGCATCAGAGGTTTGCTCACCTTCATTATAAAGCTCTACCTGATGTAAGAAAAATGGTAACTAGGATGCCCAAGTTCAGATTAGAGCAAGAAGGTGTATGTCCAGGATGTACCGAAGGGAAGCTCAAAAGGGGACCATTTCCCTCAAGCCAAAGCAAGACCTTCGATATATTGCAGTTGGTTCACTCAAACATATCCAGTATGATGCTTACGAACTCTTTGGGAGGATATTTATATTACCTCACTTTTACAAATGATTATTCTCGCAAGACTTGGATATATTTCTTGAAAAAGAACAATGAAGTGTTCTCTTGGTTTCGACACTTCAAAGCCTTGATCGAGAATCAAACTAAAAAGAAGATCAAGATCCTAAGGACTGATAATGGGACTGAATATGAATCCAATGAGTTTCATGAATTTTGCAAAGAGGCTGGCATTAAGAGGGAGATCACTACACCCTATACTCCTAAGCAGAATGGTGTGGCAAAAAGGAAGAACTGTATGATTGTGGAAGCTATCCGTGCTATGCTCCATGATCAAAGACTTCTGAAGTTTCTATGGGCCGAAGCTGCGAACACCATTGTATATGTACAAAACCGATGCCCTCATCAAGCATTGGGTTCCAAAACTCCTGAAGAAATGTTCACCAGTAAGAAACCTGACGTATCTAATTTTAGAATTTTTGGAAGCCTAGTATATTTTCATGTGCCGAAAGAGAAAAGGAATAAATTGGGTGGATCTAGAAAGAAAGGAATCTTTGTGGGTTATAGTGAAAATACTAAGGGCTATAGAATCTATGTAGCTAGTCAGAGGGAAGTCAAGATTAGTCATGATGTCACCTTTGACGAAGATATGGCCCTTAGCAAGGTGGACAATCTTCCTACTTTGAGGAGCACTGAAGAAGCTAACACCAGGGAACCGAAAGAAAAAGAAGAGGAGACAATGCCCAATGTGGAAGAACCCCTGGATCCTATTGATCCTCCTCCGCCTAAGCCCTCCTCTTCAAGGAAGAGGCCTTCATGGCTTAGGGGGACACTTGATGATGATGAAGGACACACAACACCCTGAGAAACCTTTCGTGAAAGTAAGAAACCGAACAGGTATCAGGGATACCTAACCATCATGAGCACGATCATCCAAAATGATCCTTCATCATTCATAGATTCTGTCAAGCATCAAGTATGGAAGGATTCTATGACCGAAGAATATGAGTCTATTATGAACTAGGACAAGGCAGTTGTCACTTCAAAATGGCTTTACAAGATAAAGCATGTAGTTGATGGAAGTGCGGAAAAGTATAAGGCTCGTTTTGTTGCTCGTGGCTTCTCCCAGAAGGAAGGTATAGACTATGACAAGATATTTGTACCTGTTGCCTGATATACCACCATTCGCTCAATCATAGCCCTTGGTGCTTCGCAAGGATGGAACCTACATCAGATGGATGTCAAGACTGCGTTCTTACATGGTTTGATCAAAGAAGAGGTCTATGTGGAGCAACTCGAAGGATTTGAGATTCATGATCGAGAATATCATGTGTGTAGGTTGAAGAAGGCCCTCTATGGGGCTAAAGCAAGCACCCCGAGCATGGTATGAGAGGATCGATAACTACTTGATGAAGCTGGGATTCACTAGGAGTGAA